>JAVQJF010084148.1:0-65025 GCA_036023855.1 Gadopsis marmoratus | reverse complement strand
GAACCTGGTTCTGCCTGAGGTTTCTGCCTGTTAAAAGGGAGTTTTTCCTTGCCGCTGTTGCCTAGTGCTTGCTCATGGTGGAATTGTTGGGTCTATACATATAGAGTTGGTCTAGACTTGCTCTATATTAACAAGTGCTATGAGATAACTGTTATGATATGGCGCTATATAAATAAAACTGAATTGAATTGAAATGAATTGAAAGGCCACCTAAGCCCTTCGGGGGTGAGCTGTGTCAGCCTCTGGGACTCAGCTGACTGAGAGATTCCTTCATTAATCTGAAGCCTCTGACAACTGTCTGTCAGCAGCTGAGGGGGATTTCCACACTTTCTGTGTCTGGTTGTGTTTGAGAACAGAACCGTTCATTAGCGCCAGGCACACATTTTGAAGCGGTGTCTCTCATCAGTGACTGGCTTGCTTTTGCGCTTCCCACTCAGACATTTACACAGTCACATGCATTCACACTCACAGGTAAGTAAGTAAACAATCCTCGCTAAATCACTTTAATCGCAGGCCTAGAAATGTTCTAACCTGTCTCCACAATCCGCCGAGTGTAACGCAGTCAGTGACAATGAGATTGGGGTGGACACACAAAAGCTTTAAGCTGATGGTGTTGACACTGACGTAAAAAACCTGTAAAGAGCAAATCAAATGCTGACATGTTGTCATTGTGTCTGATACAGTTTAACAATAGCTGCTGATGTTAATGTTGGGCTAGGAGTTTAACTGGAGCTAGATTGTTGTGTCTGTTGACTTTGCTGCTACAGCACATAACAATACAGGGTGAAAATCTATAACAGTCACCCTTTTTTGTGAAACCTGCAATAATTGCTTTTTTATAACCACTTATAGAGAGCAGCGCGACAACAAGCCTAACCCTAACACTGATATATGAAGTCGATATGGCTACGGTGTTTGTTTCTGTCTACCTGTTAGCTCTGTTTTGGTCACCACCAACTTCTGAGGGTTAAAAGCTAAATGTTCCACTACGTTAGCTAGTCACTAACCTGTGGACAGAAATGAGATATGTGGTAAACAGCACAAGATGGTCCAATAAGAATGATCAACTATGTGGAGAATACATGTGAGATACTCTTCACTACAGCTACCCACACACAAACATTTAACATATTTCCTCAATGGAGTGTCCAGCCTGCTGTGTTCTTAAACTACAGACTTAACGCTCAGCATCTGTGTTCATAATCACAAAACTCTCACAATGGGTTTCTTTCAAAGAGGCTGATTGAGTAACAAGTGGAAGGTAAATGATGTAAAAGGGACATCCCCTGGTTTGATGCTAGAGGACGGATAATGTGTGTGTTCATGGGTTGCATGATTGCATGTCTGTAATGTGCATGTTGCATGGACTGTGTATATAAATACAACATGCACATCACAAACATGCAATCATGCAGCTCATATATGCTCGCATGCTTGTGTTTTGGTTCAATGCCCTAGTTGCACATCCCAAATTTCGATTCTTGAGATGCTCTTTCTTTCTGGCTGCTTTACTGTCATGCTATGTGGCGTGACATGACTTCATTGCATGAATCTTTCATCATGCCAACATATAGACTGGTCATAGCTAGAGAGCGATCTGTATCTCCATAAATCTACCACGCTTCTGAGCTCAAACGACACCAGATCAAGTTTGCTGCACAGTTACACGCGAGATGAAACAATAGTGAAAAGGCTTCTGCTCTCAGTGTCTTTGTTTCATTTTCCAATGCATGATGAATGACCCGCTATTATGTTGCATCTGTGCTTGCGTGCTGTATGTATAGATGTTTGCATGCATCCTCACTCCCTTTCTACCGTCCTCTCCCCCGCTGGTGTAACAGTTGCTCTCCTTTCACCATTGTTGCTCAGAAAAACACCGCACAATGTAGGAGGCTCACGCAGCCTTACACGCCTGATTCAGTCATCACCTCTATTGTGTCGGCGCATGTTGTGAACTAGATCATCTTTATTCATATTTCCATACACTGATTCTAATATTATGCTGATTTCAGACTACCATCCTGCTGTATTTTGGAGCCTCTGGGGGTCCTGGAGGTACAGGCGGTCCCCTCTCCCACTCAGTCTCACCAAGAGCAGATGGTCCTGGCTGGGCTGGGCAGTGTGAATGAGCCCCTATTGTCTCTGGATGTAGCGTAGCCGCCTAGCCCAGATGGCATTTGTACCTTTTGTGTCTATGCTGACTTTCTGCAGAATGAGACAGTGTGTGCTGTCTGCTCCAGTGGGTGGTAGCCCTCGCTTTCATTAGTTTCTCTCTCTCTCTGTCTCTTTGTCTCTCAATCGCTTGTTACTCAACGTGCAAATTCAGTTCACTTCAAATGTGCTTTATTGGCATGACGATTAAGAAACACTGTTCCCAAAGCAAAATAAACATATATAAATATTTGCTACCAGAAGAGCCCAACTTATACTACTCTATATATCAAACTAAGCATGCGACCGTAAATTACACCCATGTGCAACAAATGAGCGTCTTATTCCAAAACCTTAAGCAACAGCCTCCACACTTCTGGGACGACTTTATGCAAGATTTTGGAGCCTGGTTGCAGGGATTTGCTCCTTTCAGCCACATGAACATTGGTGAGGCCAGGTGCTAAAGTGAGGCGATAAGACCTGGCTCGAGTGCCAATTCATCCCAAAGGTGTTGGATGGGGTATTATTTCAGGGCTCTGTGGAAGCCAGTCATGTTCTTTCTATGCCAAACTCTGCACTGTGCATAGGTGCATTGTAATGTTGAAACAGAAAATGGCTTTCTCCCAACTGTTGGAGAACTCTTAATTGGAACTAAGGGGTTGAGTCCAAACCTTGAAAAACAGCTCCAGCCCAAATTCACAAAAGTATGTGGACAGATGTCCATATTGGGGAATGTATTGGCTGATAAGTAGCAGTATTGCAGTACGGATATGCCATATATATTGTTATAATGTTCATTATGTAAGCTTGCCACACCACTTAATGTTTATTAAAGTTCACTATTATTTATTGTAGTTTTATGTTTTATACACAGCATTTTTGTATATTTAAGTTTTATTTCATCTTAAGTATGTATTTGTTGTATTTGTATTTATTTTCAGTGATATTTACTGATTAAAATTTATATATGTATATACTGTATATATGTTAAATTTGCTGTCTTTGACAAATTTATTTTTCAACTATAAAATATCATGTTCAGTACATATCTAGGACACAACTCTTTAATAACTAAATTTAAGGGGTACTTATCAAAAATGTATTTTGTGTTGATGTTAAAATACAAATTTCAAAAATATAGTTATCTGATTTTGTTTTTAATTTGTAGATATCAACATCAGTGTCGACCTCAAGCTCAAACAATCATTATATGCATCAAAGTTCATTCTTGAATTTGGAAATAGAAAATAAATCTCAACTCATGGCTCACTTACTAGCTTTTCCAGAACTTTCAAGCGCATCACAGTTTATTTTCGTCATGGAGATTGTTCTGTTCACGTGTGAGCTCAGTAGCAGTTTTACTGTTTTTTAACGCAGACAAAGAGTCCTAAGACCATGTGACATGGTGGAAAGATCTAAAAAAAAAAAAGTCTAGTATGTGGACCTTGAGTTGAGGTTGTTTTGTCAAATAATCACATAGTTTGCAGTAATGCAGAATGGCATTGGAAGTGTGCAAATCAAGATATGTGGTTAATGATCATCACGAGGCAAAGACTTTTATACTCATTATGATGTCCCTATGTGACTATTTTCAACTTCATTATTCCACTGGTTTTAATGGTGTTCTTTCTGTATATGAAATTTAAATAATGTCAGGTCATGTTATTAATTAAGTATTAGTAGGCACTAATAGCATCCTTCTTCTGTCTGAGTGTGTGTGCATTTGTGTTTGTGCTCAGATGTCCAAACATGATGTTTTATTTAAGGAGTTTTGTGGAATTCGGTATTTGCGGTGTTGGTTGCTTGTTTTGCAGTTTAAAGTTGAACTTCTTCCCATGCTCAGGCTTAATGTCAGAAACCACAAACACATGCACACACAAACACACACACACACACACACACACACACACATTTCTTGCTTGCTGGTTTGGCTGTCTGTTCTCATATTCTGACAGCTATAGAGGATGGTTTAGGTGGTGATGGCTCTGGGAGATTATAGTGGTGATCTGACTATGTAGGTATTGGCTGAGAGAGACAGAGATGCCGTTCAAATTGTAAGACATGTGCTCCCTCTTATGTCATCTTCACCGAACCGCAAAAAGTCGCATCAGTGCACCACCTCGCTGCTCCGCTCATTTCCATGTAACAGCTAATTTACTGCTCAGATCAAGTCAAGTGTCTAATGAATATACACATCTATGCTAACACAGACCTTGGATGACCCCTCTCCCTCTTACACACACACACACACACACACACACACAAATCACAGTTAGCATGCTCTGATCTTGTCATAGGAAGCCATCATGTGTTTCTTCAAGCCCTCGGGGGCCTCAACAGCATAATGCCAGGCTTTAGAGCGATGGCCAAATCCCTGCCAGAGACAGTCAGCCTGTCTGCCCGGCTGGCTGGCATTTCAGCAGACTGTATTTACAGAAACCTCTGGAAGAGAAGGATCTGATTACCACCAAGAATATATACAGTGCATCAATCAGCAGTGAGGCAGGGAGGGAAAGAGACAGCGAGGGACAGACAGAGCGAGAGAGAAAAAGGAGTCCAGTTCAATGTTGTGGTTTTATTGGTGCTCTTAAACCTTTATACACACACACACACACACACACAGGGGTTTTTCTGGCAGGGGATGTGGGTCCAGAGAGCAGTCTGGTGTTTCAGCATAGATCAAATACATGAGCCGGCAACTAAAGATGATGTCACTATCCCACAGCTGTCCCTACCACTCAGTGCTGCACTACACTGTGTGTGTGTGTGTGTGTGTGTGTGTGTGTGTGTGTGAAAAGCTCAGCTGAGGTCAAATTGAACTCTCTCTCTCTGTGTGTCTCTCGCTCTTTAATTCTGTCTTCTTTCAAAACTCTGGGGATCCCACAGGCTGTGCTGAAAGCTATGGTCCGGATCAAGTTTCCTGTGTGTGTATGGGACACACACACACACACACACAGACACGTATACACAAAAACACACGTTCTGTATATTCCAATTCAATGGCATAGAGAGAGAGTGGGAAAGGGAGGGGAAAGAGGGGATGCTTTTACCATCACAAACCTCAGAGGATAACAGTATTTTATTCACACATAACTGGCCGCACACAACTGTATACGGGTCATGTGTAGATGTGGGAATAGAAAGAAACTCAATACGGGCAGAATCGTACTTGAGTGCTGTTTTGAAGTACGGTTCATTCTGTTTTGTCAAACTTAATTCTTTTTCTCCTGTTTCAGTGCAAATGTACATGCTTTCTCCTTAAAAAGAGGAAGCTAAATGATTATGGTGATAAACTATATAATGACAGACTATTAGAATTATAGCACATTTAACTTTTCATGCCCACAATATAAAAGCAAATGTGATGATTAAACCATCAAAATGATTAGATCAGAAAAAGATTCGGTCCTTGGGATTCTGTGGACAAACTTTATTTGTTTGAACTAATGAATAACGCATCCTTCTTACTGGGCTGCATTCAGTTTAGAGACGGTTACTATAAACACATGCAAATCAAATTATTTTAATTCAATCACGACTTCTAATGTAAAATCTACAACTTTTTAGGAGTCAATCAAACCCAGTTTTCTCTAAGAATGTTAGATGTTGCCTGTAAACAAGAAATAGGCTCTGCTTTTAATAGAAATATTATTTCTATGGGCCAAGGTTTTGATGAAGAATATAAGAAGACCGCTTTGATCGACCTGATGAACTCCTCCTTTTATTGAAACCAGATACCACGAATTTCCTCTAAGTCCTGTGGGCCGGAATTGTGATTTTAACATACTGCAGCTATTATTACAGATAGCACTTAATGTATCTTTAATCAAACTATTTTTCTTCACTACATAAACAGGAGATTTTAATGGTCTGCATAGTCACAGCACTACTACATCTTAAAACTTTGGAGGTAGATGTAAATAGACATCCTTCCTCTATATTCTCTCTCTATTCTATCCTGCTGCTATAATCAGAGTGATGAATGACACTGTAAATGTGCTAGAAAAGATAGATTTACCTTTAAAGCTCTGTTAACACATTTATCAAAAATCTAAGAGTTCCTGTGTTGGACTATGAGGGTGTTCCATACAATACAGATTATCTGCCACCATGAAATTCCCTGCATGCTGTTCTGTTCATCACTGATATTACCAGCGAGTGATGATGCACATTTCTTTAGGAAATATTCGGCCCTTTATCAAAAAGCTGCTGGTCGTCTCTAAATGCTACTCTAGGAGAAATCTTCATGATCATGGCTTGTCTAAACTGTGTTTATTTATTTATTTTAATGCCACAGATTATGACTTTTTTTTTTTTGTTAGAACTTGTAACTTTTATACAGTTTTGGAAATTGAATATGTTATTTAATGGTTTCAATGAAAGCGTGACGTAATTTCAGACAAATCTCTCGCATGTCAAACGAGAAAGAAAGATAAAAAGAGATTACATTTAAATATGCATTAGTATAGCAGCACGCGTAATACAGCATAACTACTATATACTTTTAATTTATGGAGATTAACGCATCCAAGGTTGAAAGCTTCCTGGAAGTGAAACATGAGTGTTCATACTGTAACTGAATGCAGCTAAGTGCATGCTCTTCAATACTTTTAGAGGGCTGTTATATTACATCTGCTTTGATTTAATTAAGGGGTTTGTGAAATTCTCCCACTACTGCGACATACAGCAACGAGCACATACACACGGGTATAACTCAAGCAGCATAACGCAAGCTACAGTTTCACATTTGACATGACTTACAAAACATTTCAATAAAATTGTTTAGCCGGTATAACCAAAGTAAATCAAAATGTAAATTCATCATTTGCTGTTTCAATGTTGGAAGCTCATTATGTTCAAGTTAAGCATGCTATTCATACACCGTATTTGTGTGATAACGATAGTTTTCTTACAATAAAGTTAGTTACTTTGCACTGTATGCTGGCTCCTCGTGTTTATTTTCAACCAAGCCCTTTTCTTTGACCTGCCAGGTCTGACTTGGCTGCAAACAAACACAGCACAGAGGCACATTGCAAAATGATCAGACTAACTCTGATTAAGAGAAGAAATATTCCTTTGAAATCAAATTCTGACCCTACTCATGGATTCAGTTAGTGATCATTTTCAAGTGAACACCACCAATTTATGAAAATCTTGGAATGAAAAAAATATCTTGTTACTTGAGTCTGACTTTTTCCACGTGGCAAATTACAAGCGTCTTGGATAAGACTGCAAATATTTTGGGGTAAAACTAATCTGATTTATGCGTGTTCAAAAATGTAGAGTTCCTCTCTCCATGCTTCGTTTTAGGTGCTGTGCAGGGTTCAGCTGCATGGTAGGGAGAGGTTGGAGGTCACGGTGTTGCACTCCGTGTGGGTGTCTAAGATGACCTTTGACCCACTCTGACCCGCTGAACAGCAGCAAAACTGTCTGTCCAACTGGGAGCAGAGAGAAGGCCCGGAGGTCAGGAGGAACACAGTGAAAAAGCCCGTGTTCTCAGCCTCTTTCTCCAGTCTGAACTTTATTTATCAGCTACTTTTTCTCTTTCTCGCTTTATCCTCCCCACCACTGTTACTGCACACGTGCTAGTTAGAAAATCTGAAGCCCTTAATTTAGCAATAAGAGTAAAGAAAAAGAAGCTTATTTTTTATGTCTTTGGAATTTATGCACCCGGGTTTTAAGAGGTGTCCAGGGCCCAAGGATCATGAAACTCACTGAGCAGATAAATGGCCGTGTAAACATTCAAATCAAGTAGGAGAAAGGAAAACAGCAAAATGACAGGCATTTGTTTTTCCACCATAAACAGCAGGAATTTCTACCATTGTTCTCCATACTGTCACCTCAATCCATATTAATCCATTATTGTCAGACAGCTTTTATCATATTTTCCTCCATACTTTACAAATGTCTGTTTCTCCTTTACACACAACACGTCATCTCACCCCTATTTCTTTCATCACAGTACGCTTGCGTCTTTCTGTATTTTATTGCTGCAGCTCAATCACTCATCTTCTCCATCCTCCGCATGATATTTACCTCTTTACGCTTGAACGGACCTTTAGCCTTTATGTTTGGGGAAAGGAATATATCTTACAATAAAAAGTCGAGACAAAACATATGGCAGATTTTTCAACCAAACCCACACTTCTTACGCACATCCCTCTCCCAGGGCCCCTTTTCCTCCCCTCATCCTTCCCATCCTCCACCTCCCCTCTCTCATCAAGGGTCATCTGCTCAGTTTCCTGCCTGGCTTTTCCTCTCCATCTGTGATTGGTGAATTTCTACAAGTTCCTGATTGGCCGCGTGCTTTCAGCCCCCCCTTGTTAACAGACATGAAAGCACCTCCCCTTTTTTGGGGGGACACTCCTTCTTTCCCGTAGGACGGCCTCCTCCTCTGACTCCCCGCCTCTTCTTAGGTGCTCCTCCTTCTCTACAAATACAGAAGAAGGGTGTTAGGGTGCCACCTGCTGGAAAACATGTTTTACACAGTGCGCCTGGCTCTTTAGTGACCATTCTGCACTAAATGCAACACAATGTCAATCTCCTTAACAAAATGCCTAAAACTGACCTGAAAATTGAACAACTACTTAACACTGCTGCTCTTATAAACTCTGAATTCAATCATCCAGACCTAAAGTGCCATGTAGTGGTATTATGTGTAAACTGAGACAGAAATCAGAGGAAACACACAAATTACATTGACACTTTTAAGAAAACTATGGGCGGAAAAACAGCAAAAGGAAATGATTTTTCTCAGTATTTAATGTTGAATGAAGCTGGCACTAATTTTGAACTGAAAATGTGAGTAAATCACATCCTCCGAGAAATAATATTGTCGCAGATTTAATTATGACTGAAGGTCCCCAGGATTCACAAGACTGTTGAACGCTCCCATTAAAGTTTCTATTTTATTACATTAGAAGGTTTCAAGCCCAAACTTGGCTCTTCAAACCTAACAAAAAGATTTGGGCTAAAATGTATTCATGCACTAATGTAATAAAACAGACATTTGTGTGTCCTGGGGAGGCAGAAACCACAATTAAATTATTTTGGACTTTGCATCTGAACATGAAAGATGTACATGTGTCTTGCAGACTGATACATGTGTCATACTGACACATAGACAAAAAAAATCAAAATCATATGAAATTATACAGAATTAAGTTAGAGTCAAGAAACACATCTCAGAGCTGTACCAAGGCACATGCAAACTAAGCAGTCGCTCAAGGCCCCAAACCTCCAAAATGTGATCTTTTCACGTAGCTAGAAAAATTTAATTGTTATAGTGTTTTAAGTCTTTTTAGCACTATCCAAGACATTTTGAGATGTAACCCATCTCTATTAGCCTGCAAGGGTTAAAAATGTTTATGGAGGAGCATGAAATCCTTTAAGAATATGACCCAAATTGGTAAGACACGTTTTTCACCAAAAAGTGACAAGAGTGTGAAGCTCTATGTTCATCTTGGTGATATTCTTATTTTTTTAATTATTGTCAATAAATCCCAAAATAAGACCAAAACCAACAATGAATGTATCCTTGTAACAATAATGTCCTGTGTAACCAAAGCCCGATATAGATCATCTGTGCTATGAAGCTCCACTGATGTCCAAAAACAACATATTCCCACAAATCTTGGCAATTCGAGGGTGTCCTGGTCGTGGGGAGGAATTTTTGGGAACACTGCCCGATCGCAGACAGAAAGAGAGAGAGACAGGCGAGGATCATGGCCTGTTTCATTCTGCTTCCTGTTTCAACCTATATTTATCTTTGCCTCTCTGTCAGTCTTCTTCTGTATGTTATTAAACTCTAAAAGACTTACAGATGAACATTTCTGGAAATTCTGTGTCTCATATACATAATATACAATTACTGTAATATGAAACTATGGACGCATGTTATATATGGGAGGTTCCAGGTGTAGTAACTCTAACCCGCAGGGCTGTATTTCTATCAAGGAATCTGCGTCTGTTTTCAAGCAAGTGGGCAGCATGTAGAAGCAGAGCGGAGGGGAGGGAGAGGAGGCCCAAAAGCAAGAAAATGGAAAGATGAAAAGGCCGCCGGGGTGGCGAGTGATGCACATTAAAAACATTAAGAAGAGAGAATTACAGTGGCGGAGAACAAGGTCTTTGAGGGAGTGCTCGGAGAGAACAAAGGGAGCTCTTGAGGTATAGGGAAGCCCTCTGCGGATAAAACTCTGGATAAGTGTCTGAGACAGGATCGTAAATCCCAAACCCCATAGTCTGCAAGCTGGGGCCCGGGGTCAGGGAGGGAGACCACAAAGAGGAGGGCTAAGGAGAGGTGGGAGGTAAATGATAATACAGAAAGATAGACTGAAACCATAGCCATAAAAAACATCTTAAGGGTGATACTGAATCATTAAAACCAGGTGCGATTGGAATACTTTTCCGCTGAGAATCTTCAAACCGCTGGATTAAATGCTCTCTGTGCTCGGAGGCGGGATTGGACATGGCAACATGGCTAATGGCAACATGGCTAATGGCAACAATGGCAGGGTCATGACGCATGCATCAAATTAAAATTCCCTGCGGGTTGTCATTATGAATCCATGTCTCACACCGGGCATTCCTCACATTCTGTCTGTCGGGATGCAAGTGCCGCTCCATGAGTCACCTGTGCGTCTAATAAATTATCGACACATTTAGAAACAGGAATGGTGAGCGACGTCATCTCCACTCCCGTGTCGCAAATACTTGTCAAAGCTGAATTGTCCAGCGGTTGCTAGATAGATCCAGTAGTTTCAACACACGAATAGCAGATGGAGAGCTTTGTCAGGTCGGAGAAAACAATGATGTCATCTCAGGTTGGGCTTGAACTTGCAATAGAAAGCCCGGGGGCATGGAGTTGGTGTAGGGGTTTACCACAAGAAGCTACGGAGGTGCATTATGGGAAGTGTAGGATCCAGTGTATTACGGAGCGTCAAGATACTTCAGCCTCTGCTGCATCACATGAAATGCCTTCTTTTTGAATCTGTCTTTTGCAAGTAATCCAACGTTATGGAAGTGCAATGTTAAATCACTGGAGTACCCCTTTGACGTTTTACTGTAGATTTTTAAGTTACACTCTAGTGCGCCAAATTGGCGGCTTAAAATATTCTAAAAAAGAAATGCACTCTTTACTCCTGATTCTTTCCAAAAACGAGCAGTGCCCAGCTGTTTCAGGACATTACTGACAATGACAATTTCACTTAACAATGAAAGTATATATTTATGATCCATTTTTTAACGATTTACACCTTCAGTAGTGTCTGTCCACTACTGTCCACTATTTACTGATCTGTTCAATAAAGATGTGAGATTATTACAAGTATTGTCGGTTTATTGAAGCTTCAAGGTACAGACCAACAGAGTCACAAAGTAGTCTGCAGGAGAGTACAAAAACTGGCAGTGGGGAGTACATACTTATAATCACAGAAACTGCAGCCCCTCCTGCCCGGAGTGGGTTGCTGGGTCAGAAAAAAACAAGGAGGAAAGGGAGTGGTGAGAACAGTCGAATGCTGAAACTCACTCATCACCATGCACAGGCTGGGGTTGGAAAGTATTGAGAGACGGACTAATTCATTTCCCTTTCCGTGGGATGTTTTGTCAATAAGAAAAAAATTGAATATCGCCAGCTTTGTCCTTTAAGTATGTCTAATAGGTCAATCTCAAAAAAGACACTGGATCCTACACTTCCCATAATGCACCTGTCTTTCTTCTGTATTTGGTACAGGCCAATGTTAAACTATAATTGGGATTAATTAGTACAAACAAAGCAATAAAATCTGCACTAAAGCGGCTTAAAATTGAGAGATTTCCGCTTTGAACTTTGATATTTTATTTATTTTAGTGGGAAATAGGGGAAACAACTGGCAGCTAAATGATTGAGAAGATGAATGAAAGACTGCAAAACCTCAACTTGTGTAACTGTCACTTTCAATGTTTTCAAGGCTGCTTGTTTTGTTTTTGTCCATCAGTCCGTCAAAACACCCTTTTGCTCTTGCCTGATAAGAATTTGTTCCTAATTGACATTACCAGGAACTGATGAGTAAAGCTTCCAATAAAGAGAAAATGTAACCTCTGTAGAATTGGACAATACAAGTTATGTCACATATATTGAATATGAATGGTGCTGCCATTCAATATTAACTGTTTTTAGTTTAGTTTTCCCGTGATCTCTCGTGTTCCTGCTGGTTCATTCAGCAGCCCAATTAGGACACACATGCCTTTTCAAATATATTCTTCAGCTGTGGATGATTATTGAGACAGGAATTTCTCCGTTTAAAATCAGAGTTTGAGTGAAGCTGGAGCTATATGTGTACGTGTCAGTCTGTACACATGTATGTATGTGGGTGTATGACAGGTGACGTCTGTTTTCAGGGGTCTTTAATAGCAGGGGGCGGTGTGGTCGGCAGGAAATAAGGCATGTGTCCTGGTGCTGTCCGGAGAGAAGGTGCCTCCTGCTGTAAACATGTTGACCGCAGGGTTTCTGTCAACGCTCCTGATGCTGGGGGGCCTTGGAGGGGCAGCGGCGTCTGACTTGCAGGTCTATGGGAAGTTAATCCACAGTGATAATACTTTGCTGAGCAGCGATGGTGGAAGACACACTCTGAGGAAACAGCCACACCAACACGTAAGAACTATTTAATAAGTCAAGCAGAGGTGCTTTGTCCAGCGATAATTGTTTATTTTTCAGTCAAAAATGCCAAACAATCTCTGATTCGAGGATTGGGTTTTATAGACAAAACAATTCATTAATAAGGAGAATATTAGTTAGCTGCAGCCTTACCTTCCATGTGTTCTGTGCTACTAATGTCAAGATAATGAAAGTATAATTACCTGAAACTATTTGTTACAATGTCACACATCGTTTTTTACAAGTAAGTGCTTCAGCCCATTATGGAAATGGCCCATTCCACTAGTTAATTCACATTAATATATAATGTATTACATATCATATTATTGCATATTTGTTGCTAATCACCTGTCAGTGTTAATAATTTTCTGTGCTGCTTTGGCAATTCAGGTTTCTTATCTGTCATGCCAATAAAGCTTACATAAATTTGAATTTTGTAAAATGACCCAAAACAAAGCTTTTTACTACAGGCTATTTTGATGGTGTTTTACCTTGAAATGTAAACAATTACTTGTAGATAATAATATAAAATGATGTGACCTAACTTAGAGAGGAATATTAGTAGTACAACCTAAGGCTGTGAATAACAATTATTTTGGTTATCGATTTATCTGCCAACAATTAATTCATTGATTCATCAGTTTTTCAATTAAATTAAAAAAATAATGAAAAGCCTATGGTGAGCCTAAGATCTGAAATACAACCATCTGAAAGCCTAAAATGTTGCTATCGTAATTTATTGTATCATTTATATTTAATCAAAGAGAAGCAACAAATCCTCACATTTGAGAAGATGGAACCACTGATTAATCGAGTCCCTGACTGATCATTTCGGCTCTACTATCACGACACATCCAAATATTCTTTAGTTACACTGATCTGGACTTCAACATGTTTTTGTTTCCAGACAAAAAGTGAAATCCGGAGTTTGGATCTGGATAGCTTCAGCGTACACGTGACCCCCACTGCCAGAAAAATCAGCTTCCCGACCATCCTCAAGCTCTACCCGCCCACTGCCAAGCCTCTGCACATGCATGCCAACATGCCCATGCGCTTTGGAAGGGAGATTAATCCTGGTGATGACAGGTCCCCAAACTCGACCCCCAACATGCCCCAGAGGTTTGGAAGGTCTTGGGAAGAGATTCGAACATGTGCCGAGTGCCCTGGCGTCCGAGAAGCACTGAACCCAGTGCTGCCTCAGAGATTTGGGAGAAACACTCCGTCCTGGAGCCTTCTTAGGACTCTGGCCACTGCACAGCTATTGAACACTGGCTTACACTGGTAGGCAACTCTTGCCCATAATAATTGACCATAAATATGTACTTTCAAGGATGTAATAATTGATTAGTGTTATTTAATCTATCAGAAAGACAAAGTCCAGTTATTGTCTTCATGTTCCATCAGTCTGTAGTCTATAGGCACACATCACACATTATGTGACAGTCCTGTGTGCATTTCCTGTTTAGGTTAACATGCTTACACGTGTATGATTTATTCTCTTCCCACAGGGCTGAAGATTTTGACTTTACGAGCAGCTCAGAAGAGGTGGAGATGCAAGAACAAACCTTTAAAGGGTGAAAGAGGCTTACACAGGCCAACACTTAGCTCTACAATAGCATGTAAATATCACCATACAATGTTTTTACTGTAAAGACAAATGTTTCAAGTCAAAATGTTCAAGTATAGATAAGTAGAAATATTTAAATTTATGAATCGCTTTAAATAATGATAATAAAAGTTTCACGCTAGTGTTTTGGGTTTTATTTTGCTCCATTACTGAGTCCCACTCATTTTTAATATAAGAGCACGTATTATTTTTTAATCTAAAGACATTCGTCTCATATGGGTGTACAGTGTCCGTATCAGGGTTCTGGTCCTTGAGGCACCAAAAGGACCAGAGAGCACACAGATGCAAAATGATAATTATTTGTTAAAAGCACTTAGATGAGAGTAATTGAATGCAAAATAAACATGTTGTCTTTGTGTCTTAGAGAGATTTAAAACTAAGATATGTTTCATTTAGTTTTAAGAGGAGACTTCCCACAAGTGGGTTTTTGTTTTCTGTTTTGAACTTTTATTTATATCCAATAAAACTGTGTGGATTGCATTTAACGGCAGATTTGAGTGTCACTGACCATCAAGCGAGCCACAGATGTAATTAAAAACTAAACTTGACAAAAAATCAACCTGTTGATACCCAGTGAAACACTATTTATACAGCAAGACTTACTTACATTGTTGTGATCAGTAAAGACACATATCATAACAAGCCTTCTGAAGATCACCTACAATCCTCTGAAATATCAGAAAATATTCTACATAACATCAGAAAGTACAAAATGTGTATGTGTGTCTAACTCTACCACAGCTCTAAATGCTAGATAGAAGAAGCCATGAAATGTAGTAGTGAAGCTAGATTCTCTCAGTACAGTGATTAACCACTAGAGGGAGAGAAACACCAAGTCAAAGTCTTTATTGAAAAAAATAACTCCACAGAGTTCCCAAACCAGCACACTGGGCACAAATCACAGGTTTCAGTACTTAAATCATTTTCATGACTCTTCAAATGATCAAAGGGAAGCATGAAATAAACAGCTTGTTGGATTGGGAAAATATTGTCCTCAACTTTTCTCCCAGCGAGAGGCAAATAAAGGTGCCAGTGCCCAGCGAACATCCTGCTCAGTCCCTATATCTCCACGCCGTGTTCCTGTGCAGCCGCTGTCCAGATGAGACAAAGTTTGGACTTAAGATAAGGTCCCTCACAGGGTGCTGGACTGGACAACACAAACATCGAAATAGGCCTTTTACAGGTTAGGTGAGAGTGATTTGTAACATGTGGGCGGAGAGATGAGGATCTATGCTGAATAACCGTGGATACTCAAATGGACAACATAATGGGATAAGTGGTTGTAATAAATGCATTTTACCCCTTTGTGACATGACAGTGTCTGTTTGCATGTGATACCTCTGTTCCAAAATATTATAGGCCTGCTGTATATACAAATTAAAAAGTTAAATCATCTGAAGACTATGCTTTGCATGTCGGAGGTGTCACGAACTCTTCACCATTCAGTTTTCAAAACTGAATTCTTCATGTCTTTGCCTTCATTAGTCACACCAACATGTGTTATAAGAAGGAGTGCTACTTGTCAAGTGTCCAAATATCCATATCATGACACATTTGAATGCCTGCTCTTTAATTTTTTTGACAAAATAACAGAATCTAATCTGCTTGTACAGCCCTTCTTCACAGCAGGCTAGAAAAGCACCTAATTAAGTGGACATTTTGACTTGTTATAGCAGGAAAAGCACATTAATGATGACTGTCCTATTTAAGTGTCCCAGGAAGCCATGACAGTGTGACAGGGAGCCAACATACACAAAACCAGGACCCTGAAACTGAAACAGCTAAATGGAATTCAGCCATTGCTTATTTAAATATTTACACCTGTGATTTCACTCCTGTGACATGTCAAAATGTCTGCAGCCAAAAAGGCCCACTGACTCAAAAATATTCTACAACGCCCATGTTCATCGTAGTGAAGGATGTTCAGTGCTCTTGTGTTGTAATTATCAGTGGTTCGGTGATATACCAGCTAAAATATTGGATTTTGTTTATACTGCCATTAAGTGTCATCTATCTCTATTATCATAGATACAGTGCACTTCCATTGCACACTTACTGTTTTGTGTTATCAACCACTGAAATCATATAGCCTACCTGTCTTAATAATAATAATAATAATAATAATAAATCAATGTAAAAATGACACAATTTAACTTGCCTTGATGCTGTCAATAAACTTAGTATATTTCATGGCAGCTACACCGACAACAGTGAATGTATTCATTGCAAACATATCTCACCTGCCTTTGGAAACTAAATGGATGTGGGCCGCACACTGAAGCCGAGTGGTCTTCAGTGTTTAACCCCATTCTGCCCTCTCCCTTCCCGAAATTTGAGATCTTCTGCTTTGAGATTGTTTCCCTGAAACAGCTAATTAACATCAAGAAACAGCTGGAAACTTCAAGTTAACAAACAACAACGCAAATCTTTGAGAAGGCGAGCAAGCCCCGTTCTACCAGTAGGTACTTGAAAGCCACAATCCCACCAGGTAAGATTCATGACTTGGTTATGTTATCCTTGTTTGTTGTGTTTTCACTGTCTAAGTCAGAAGAAAACACCATGTTGCCATCGCCGTGTACTCTCCTACGTGTCTGTGCTGAATTATCCTGGGGACTGTTTTCCTACTTTACTGTTTTAACACGCAGTTTTGTGTTTTCAATAGTTTTAATGGGATAAGTGGCTGTAGGTGACAACGATTTCTTTCCAACCTGTTTTTCAAACCTATCAAGTTTAGCTGCATTTTTCTCTCTGCCCATAATAATCCATGTCTCATAAATTCTTTAGCAACAATTCCAAATTTGAGGGCAACATTTTTATCTGTTCTAAACTTTGAGATTTTGAGTCCTAAACAAGTCATTATGTGCTCCTCCTCAAATGTAATCCACTTTAACAACAGAGCAATAATATTACATTTAAACAAACCATAAATGCTTTTAAAAATATATATATGCTTTTGTTAAAACAAGTGCAACTGATCTTAAACACAAATTAAAGTAGTGCTCACTTTGCACTTTCATAGTATATAGCAGTATTAACCACTGCCACAACAGAATACATTTTTTATGTTTCTATCCTTTCTTGCTGCATTTAAATAATATAAATTTTAATGTTTGGTCTAATATGGAGGAGCTCAACTAATGCTGCAGGTAGATGCAAAATTCCTCCTGATCCTGGCTGACTGGTAGAATCACACTGAAGTTTAGGAGTCGTGCGCCACTAAAAGAAGGCAAAGCTGCTTTAGAGACATGAACAGCACACGCCGGAGAGTTCTGGAGGTTACGGTTCCAGCGGTCTGCCGGCGGGCAGTCTGCATATTAAGTACAGAATTATGGCTGTATTTAAATGCACTGCTGAGCTGGGAGCTCAAGCCGCATATCATTTGAAAGCTGAGATTCTTGTGATTCGAGCTAACCATTTCAAGATCCAACCACAACAGCTGATACAATCAATGTTAATGTCAGTCCACAACAAGTAAACAAAGTTATTGCACCTCACCTTTGAAGCCTCACAGAAATCCACAGATCAACTACAAGACGCCAGAAACGTTCCTGTTCCGTTGTAAACAGTCCAGACGATAAAAATCCAGTAAAATATTTAGTCCAAAACACGTTATTACATCCATATATCCCACGGAATGCTGCAGCATCATGTCTCAGTAGTTGACAGTTGTGCATAATATTTCACACAATCTCAGTATGCTATCTTCAATATCTTCATTTCAAAATGTCCGCTGACTTCTTACCTTTTGATTGACACCTCATTTGACCCAATCGGACCTTCCATTTCCCGTCCACAGACTACGATAGCAATGATAGTCCACAAAGCAAGGAAAGGCATGCCCCCCTTCTTTCTTCTAAAGAATGAGCCAATTGCATCCTGTCATGATAATGATTGGCGTGTCGAATAGCCAATGAAATTCTGTATATGGGGACACGTCGCTTTAGGGGGTTTCATCAAACTATAACATATAATTGTCTTGAGTAAAGTGAGCTTTGTGTGTGCGTTTGTGCGCAAAAAACCTAAGCTGGGATTTTTGGGACTTTTTGTGGTTTTTGTAGATGTTATAATGGTAAAACAGACACAGAAATCTAAATATACACTTCAGGAGCCCCGTGGCAATAAAATACCTCTGCTTTAGTAAATGATTTCAGTGGGTCATTCTTTCTCACGGTGCAATTGTATTGTTTCGCTCCATTATGAAATGACACAGTCAGTTAATATTGTATTAATTACCTTTACTTGATGTGTTTAGGTAGGTAGTTTGGAACTTCATTGTACAGTAGTGGAGGGCCAACATCAAGAACAGGATTCTAAAAGACAGATATACAGTTAGAAAGAAAAAAAAGGAAGATGAAAGGCGATGCAGAAGGCCTTTGGGGGAACACAGAAAATGACATGTGTCAAGGACGTAGTGGACGTAGTGTCACTACACCTGAAGTCAGATTCAGTCATCTATATATTTGCATATGACATACATAATTGAGAGTGAATATGGAATATTGATGTTGCTATTATTTCTTCCATGAACACACATATCCAGCAGAGGGCGCCACTTCACTGCTGGAGCGATCAGCAGCATCGCTCTGGACATACAACGTGCCAAACCGAGTGTAAGCATGCAGACTTCACATGCCACTGCCACCCCAGCTATTCAGCCAGCTGTACCTAAGTCGATCCAGATGACGCGACGGTTAACGAGCCTCTGATCCAGACCCGCTGGCTTGGCTCCACTCTGTGGCCTCTGCTGGGCATTTAGCGCCGGGAGAGAGAGAGAAAAAAGAAGGTCCTCCCTCCCCAATTGTGTTGTCATTGACCGGCGGAGGGAAATAAGCGGGTCGATAAGTGGATCAGATTTATTAGCGGTCCAGATTGGCTGCAGCACGCCAAATGTCAGAGGAGCCACAGTCTTTGGGACTGCACACCGCGCATTTCATTTAGGCTAGAGGAGCGCCAGACTGCGTGTCTACAAGTGCTGCACAATTTCAAGTGGAAGGTAAGGGTGATCTTGTGCATTAGAAGCCAAAGATGCAGATGGCACCGCTTCCATCCTGGATCGGCGGGACTTGAAGGCATGCTGCACGTTAAGTTAGATAGAATAGAAGGGGTAATGTTGAGCCACATTAATGAAGATATGGATTACTGATTGAACCTATTATCTGCAAAACACACGTTCTTCAACACGGGAATATCTTCTTTTTTATTTTATGTTGTTTTTTTAGAACCTCTGACATCTTGCATGCAGGTGAAATGTGACAATATTGGAAATGTTTGCATGAGTGAACCTGTGGCAGCTTTACAACGACTTCTGTCATAAAGTGGCAGAAGGCACAATGAGCCTGGGTGGCTGCTGAACCCCCCCCCCCCGTCTAATTCTGGCACAAGGCAGAGGGCTGGAATTACAGTGGTGGCTGCATCTGCTGCAGTGTGGAGCTGCAACAAGTTTATATGCCAGAGAGATAGATCAAATAGTGACACCTTCTTGGGAGTAAGGAAAACTGACAGCTGCCAGTAACTGCATTAAGCCCAGGCAGCAGGAATACAGTGTTTGCCTTTGACAGCTTGTGTTGTGTGTTTTAGGGAACGTAGAACGGCAGGATGGACGTGATCAGAATTGCAGTGTCCTTCCACATTCTTCTGTGTCCTGCGTGGGCCCTGACCCGCCACTCTTACATGGACAGCATCCTCTCAGCCCGCTCAGATAAGTTACGTGAGTGCCGTAAGACTTGTTGTTGCCTTGCTGCGTGTACTGTGATTCACCGTGGCAGACTGTCTGTGATTAGTGCTGCTGTCTTCCTCTCAGTCCTCAGGTTGCTGGATGAGCCGTTGAGGTTTGACCCCTGCTGCCTCATGTCACCTCCTCCGCCGCCTCTCTTCCCGCCGCCACCTCAGCTGTGGAAGCGGAGCAGCGCCGTGAGTGTTCTCCAACGCACTCTTGCATAAATACACCTCATTTACACACATTTGTATGCTCACGGGTGCCTATTCTCTTGGATTGTGTGATTGTGTGTGTGTGTGTGTGTGTGTGTGTGTGTGTGTTTGACTGAAGGATGGTATTAGCATGTCAGAGCCAAGTGTTCCTGGAGGAGAGAAACAGGAAAAGCAAAAACCCGTGATGCCTGGGTGTTCATCTGGACCTCCAGGACCTCCAGGACCCAGGGGCCCAGAGGTAAAGCCCTTTTTCTCAAATACAACACATTAGTGGTTAGGCCCACTCTAATTAAATCATAGTGGTCCATCAGACAGTGTAATCAGCCTGCTGCAGCCTGCTTTTTAAGACAGTAGATAGAAATATTGTTAAAAACAGGCATGGAAAAGAAACAAAATGACCATTTTAGTATTGATTTTCACAAATGGACCATGCTTCGTTCGGATATGTGAGCTGGATATAAATTTGGTGTCATTTTTCAGGGTCAAAGCGGATTACCCGGCATAAGAGGGCCGAAAGGGGAGAAGGTGCGATTTTGTTTTTATAGGTCTTGAAATATGTCTCAAATGTATTTTGCTATAGAAGGATCTGCGAGTGTGTCCTTGTGTTCCTCTCTGCTCTAATGAGCGCTGCCTCCCCCCTCCCCTCATTTGTCCTCCTCCAGGGAGAAATTGGACGTCCAGGGTCAAAGGTGAGCCGCTCCTCCTCTCCTGCATGTCTCGTTCTCCCGCTCATCTCTCTCTGGTCCATCTCGCATGTCCTTGGAATAATGGGATCTCTCTCTCTCTCTCTCTGCCACCGTTATGCCGCCCTCTGTGCATCTTCAATCTCTGTGATGTGATTTGTCTATTGATGTGCTCAGAATATCCTCTGCAGCCGCTATATGGGTCATGTTACATTAGTCTCAGTCGCTCTAACCACGTAGCAAAGCTTGATCACATCCCTGGATGTCTCCCGTCATCCTCCTGCTCCTCACTTCTCTATCATTCCCCTCTTCTTTCCATTTTCTCTCTCTCTCCCTTTCCCTCTCCTCCTTTCCTTGGCCCGGCTCCATTAGCCCTCATACTGGACTCCAGTCCTGCTGATCTAGGCTCTCAAGCACTCCACTTCTGCACTTTAATCTCCCTAAGTGCTTTTGCTCTCCATGATAAATCTCTCCACACCGCAGCAGGTCCAGGGTGTCTTTACAAGCTGCTGTTTTAATGACAGGCAGCTAAATGAGAGCACGCTGCTAGCATGGCAGCAGCTCTGGGATACAGAGATGTGAGGCTGTTATGTAATATATTTGGCACCCCTCTTTGCAGGGGACTGGTGTTGGAGCAAGATTGATTAAGCCTTTTTTCCTGTTCACTAATTAGCAAATCTCAGTGGCACTGTTAAAGCTTTGCACACTAGGTTTTGTCCTCTGTCATGTCCGATTTGGAAATCAAAGGAGGTCAGTTTGATTTGTACATCCCCCTTATTTAACCTGGTTAGTCTCTGTGAAAGTACAAAAGCAGAAATCTGTCAGAATTTAAAAGAGTAGTTGAAATTTTGGGAAATACACTTCTCTACTGGTTGGCAGGCAACCAGTAGAGATTCCGGGTAGTGACTACTACACCCGGCCAAGAAATAGTCTGGCACATAAACCCTCGTAAAACCAAATCTTGTTTTTGTGTTTTGTATGGATTAAACCCATGAGATATAATGTGTCAAGTAGGCAGCTTTAGTACTGCTTGTAAGAAGAGTTTGTTACATTTGGACGCCAGGAAAACACCAGGCTGTTTTCAGTATTTATGCTAATGTAAGTGGCTGCTGGTGGTAGATTCATATATTCCGTATAGACATGAGAGTGGTATCTATCATCTCATCTAACTCTTGGCAAGAAAGTGAATAAGCCTGTTGAACTAAATGTCAAAGTAAATTGTTAAATCAAAATGCAAATTAGATTATGTTCAAGAGAACGAGGTTAATGTTATGTCCTGCTGTTGAAGATCAGACTGTTAGCACTCAAAAGGTCTGTCGCAAAATCCTTCCTGCAATTTAAAGCCAGAGACCAACTCTTTCAGCTTCACGTCACTTTTGCTTCAGTGAAGTTCAGTGAACAGCAGAAAAAGCATCAATAGTTTGTGTCTCCGTAGGGTCGTACAGGGGCTCCAGGCCTCCCTGGGAAACAAGGACAACCAGGTTGGCCTGGTCCAGATGGACCCAAGGTAAGTCTCACAGTATCCCTCCAGGTACAAATACAGGTTGAGTACTGGTGTCGCATGGCACATTAAAGACACAGTATGAACCATCACATGTGTTTTTGTTAGGGTGAGAAAGGGGATCCAGGCCTTATGGGATTACCAGGACTGAGGGGACCAGCAGGGACAAAGGCTGGTCACATCTTTACAACATCATACACACAATGATGTTTATATTCACTGGATTTGATCTTATCTGCTGATATATATTCCTTGTGTATCTTTTCAGGGTTTGCCTGGTTACAAAGGAGATAAGGTAAGTTCAAAATCGCTTCTCACAGTGCACAGCGAAATGCTATTAAATCCTTCATTCGGTGTTTCTCTCTGATTTCTTCTTTTAAAAGGGGGCTCGTGGTGACCCTGGATCAGCGGGACCAAAAGGCGATAAGGTTGGTGGAGACATGTCATTTTCTTTTATTGCAGATCCTTAAATTGTTTTTGAAGATATCGTGTTGTGTAACTCTTTACAGCCTGTTTATGCTTGACTTTGGCTATGAGCACTTCACCTCACGCTGTGTTATAATGGACTTAATCATTTGATAAGGCAGTGAAAAAACTTGACAGCAGTTTGCTCAGTTATTGGTTGGAATCCAAAGTGGTTCATAATTTGAGACATTTCAAGCTCTCTTGAGCCCTTAAACCTCAGCGGCACATTGAATTAGCATTAAACATTTTATGAGTGCCTGCTCTGCTGAGATAATGACTTTTCTCACCTCAAGCTCTCATTTTGTCTCTATGTAGGGTTCCATTGGTTTGCCTGGGATGCTTGGGCAGAAGGTAAGAATGATTCAACAATGAGTGCAGTAAAGAATATGATTAAACTGATTATTCCTCGACTCCTTTCCCAGGGTGACCTGGGACCAAAGGGAGAGCCAGGAGTCTCAGGGAAGAGAGGACCTACTGGACGGCCTGGGAAGAGAGGCAAACAGGTGGGGGAAAGAGAATGCACAAGTGCACAGGGTGTTTTGGCTTTCCTCTGTATATTGTGTGTGTTTGACATGTAATAGGCCCAATCTGTGTGTAAGACGCATGTTGGCATCAGACGTTCCACACATTTCAAACACATCCTGAAAGCATCACTTCACCCTGGTGTGGTGCGCTGACACTCACCGGTCTCACCGGCTACATCAGTCACTCGAGTTTTATTTCCAGCTCTAAGTATAGACTTCTATAGAGACTGTGGGTTCTTTGGCATCTTAGATCTTCCAGGACCCCCCTCCCCCCCATGGACTATATTATCACAATAATGCACAAGTGACAGTGGCATGTAGGTCATCTTCAGTGTGTGCGTTTTTTTTTTATTCTGGGATGTGGCCTGGTTTGTACAGGGCATGAAGGGCCAGACTGGAGCCTCGGGAGTCATGGGCCCCCCAGGATCCCGAGGTCCAAACGGCCATCCAGGGCCACCTGGTCCATCTGCCTCAGGTACATTAACTCACACACATCAGCTGTACAGTTTATAATGTATAATATCAAAGAATAGTGTAGACGTGTGTGTGTGTGTGTGTGGTACCCACCTTTCTTTGTCATTCTGTTTTTTTGCAGGTCTCTATCTAGTAGGGGAGAAGGGAGAGAAGGGTCTTCCAGGTCCACCAGGTCGCTGTGACTGCAATTCCACTCTTGGAGCAAATAATGCTCCTTTTGGAAGCTACACACAACGAGGTGGTCCCAGTAAAGTCCCTGCAGTAAGGCCCCACTCACATAAAACTGCTTCCTTACGATAAAGCCACCAAAACTGAATCTATGTTTACACCAAATCAATTATTACGCATCAGCTTTCACTTTCTCCTGTGTGCATCTGTGTAGATATTTGTGTTGACAAGCGAGGAGGAGATGGACCGTCTGCAACTAGACAACGCAATAGCATTCAGGAAGGATCAGAGGGCTCTCTACTTCAAAGATAAAGATGGATGGAAGCCCATACAGGTAACAACTATTAGAGGATTTTCTAATTGCCAGTGCCAGCAGCCAATTATTGATCAGTCACAGCTATGCGAGTAGGCTGAAAATGGGTAACATTTGAGCATGCAAGTTTATTTTTGACCTCAGAAATAGTAGTTTGACAAAAAATTAAAAAAATCGCCACTCACTTCTTCCACAGTCTTCCTCAGTGGATGGAGTTTGCTCAGCTTTCATATATGGTCATGTATGGCATGACAACTGAGCAAATTCCACCTACAGAGAAACACAATAAGATGCATCTGAAGGCTCTAGATAAAGCTGGACCTTGTGTCAATCTGGGCTACATTTGGTTGAAAACTGTTTTTAGACAAAAACTATATGTACCATGTCACATAAAACTTTGACTTTTCTATCTAATAAAGCCTAGTTTTTAGCCTAAGCGCTTTAACATCTTTCCCGCCAACCACTAAAGCCAAACTCACTGTGTAAGAGTTCTCGTTGCCTGAAATGTCAAGTTAGTGTTTGTTCTCTTACAACCTGTCCAGCCCTTCCAGTCATTCCTGTCCACAGAGAAAGTCCCAGACAGAGTTGGTGTGTGTGGGGACGGAAAGGTGCAGGCCCAGCATGGAGAGGAGTGCGACGATGGAAACCAGATTGTCACTGACGCTTGTCTCAGTGAGTTACGTGTATCTCATGCTCAGTTGCACACATGCCCAGTAATGTAGAGATAAAGAATGATCTACAGGCATTGGAACACCCTATTCATAGAAAAACTTCATACCCCTTTATTATGTAAGGTACAGCGTATCACAAACGCCACCATGCTGGCACATGTGGTGCACAACCACAGTGCACCACAGAGCCTGAACCCACTTCGCAGAGGATAAAAGCAGGAAGCACAGTGAAACCTTTCCTTGATCTTTCGTTAATCTCACCCTCTCTTTTCCTGCCACCCTCTCACTTCTCTCTACGCCTCTGTTCAATTTCATTAGCAGGAAAATGCTGTATTGGCATCACTGAAACATGCATGAGTGCCAAAGCAATTAGTAACGTCTTCTCTCCCTTCCCTCCCTTGCGCTCTCCTAACTCTGCCACTACGTTCTCCTCATCTCCCTTTCTTTGTCGCTTCAGACTGTAAGTGGGCCTACTGTGGAGATGGCTACCGACATGAAGACATGGAGGAGTGTGATGGAAAGGACTTTGGTTATCAGACCTGCAAATCCTATCTTCCTGGGTATGTTCACTGACAGCAGTCAGCGTGCATACACAGAAATATACTTAATTCTCCATTTATTTGGGTATGCCTTGCTACTATATGCCAACATTTCACAGAGATCTTCTATGCCAAGATAGCACAATGCATTTCCTTTTTAATCAGCAGCTCATTTATACTGCACCCATCTGGGAACTGCAAAGGTCCCATGAATGAACTACTGCACTTTTACTGTGATGTCTGTGAAACCATCCAGAGATGGTGGTGCATTATCCTGGCACCAGTTACCGTACAATGTTTTAGATGTTGGTATCACGTCACTGTGCATGCCTTATACCTATGCTAATAGGAATCGTTCATCATTTGGCGGGAATATTGATGTTTGCTTTCTTGCTGAGAGTTGAGAAGATTGCTACCACTCTCATGTCTGTATGCTTAGTATGAAGGTGGGAGGTGGTTAGCTTAGCTTAGCACAAAGACTCAAAGCGGGGGGGAATAGCTAGCCTGGCTCTGTGCAAACATAAAAGAAGTGCCTACCAGTGCCTCTAATGCTCACTTATTTACATGTTATATGTTGTTTTGTTTAATCTGTAATAAATAATATCCTGTTCCTTCCTGGAACTCACTGCTCCCGGCTAAAGAAAAAGTTCCTGCATGTAACGCCCTGTATAACCACAATCTGTCATTTTAAAACTTCATTTTTTGTACAGATTAAACAAACAAAATATATATATATATATATATATATATATATATATATATACACATATTGGAATAGAGCCAGGTGCGCAGTTTCCCCTGATTCAAGTCTTAATGCTAAACTAAGCTAATCCACTGCTGTCTTCCTAATTAACAGTCATGACTTCTTCTCAACTTCTCTACAAGAAAGCAAATAAGCGCATGTCTCTAAATGTTGAACTATTCCTTTTAATAAAGAGGAAATTGTAGAAATTTAGAGGCATGACCTGGGAAGGCACTGAGGGTAAATATAAGTATACACTAAAAATAATTTTCTGTGTCTTTTGCAGGTCCTTTGGGCAGCTCAGATGCACTGACTTTTGCCTCATTGATTCCACTGGTTGCAAGTATTTCACCTGAACTGGAAAGTGAACAAAAAATGGCCAGATTGCAACTTTGCAGTTTGTCTTTCTGATCACGGGATTATACTTCAGATTGCTACTGAAATTGCATCCCCTTAAAAAAGAAATAACTGATGGACTGAGAGAGAGTATTAAAGGGGGAAGCTCTTGTGCCTGCTCTGAGCCATGAAAAGTCACGGGAGTCAGCTTTGAATCGAAGGTCTCCCCTGCAGGTTTAACTCTTTTACTGGCCTCAGGGAGCAGCTCCCTGTTACTGTCACTCCATCGGCTGCAGCACTGTTATGGACACGGGTGATGGACCCATTTTAATGATTGTATCATATGAAAATAGTTACGTGTATGACTTGCTGACTGTTGATGCAAAAATAAGCTATGTTCTGAACTTCTTTTGTATGGAGAGAGAGAGAAAAAAGAGCCTTTTCCAAAAGAGGCAATGATATTACTCATACTATCTGTACTGTAGTATACAAATCAGGGGTGTGTAAATGTGTTTATTCCTGTGCAACGTAATGCAAAACATGCATTTATGAAGTGCAACGCTGTGATAGTGCATGTACTGCTTTAAACAGTGATGTAAATGTGCAAGCCAAAGTGTGGCCCTCTTGAAGTGAATGTTCAAATGCCCGACCGTTGGAGGATGATGAATGTCATACTGCAACAGCAGCAAAGAAACCTTTTGATTGTCACAGCAGCATGAAGAAACTGCTCGGGTACGTCGAAAAGAATCCGGCACCGTGTGACGAGTGGATAATCTGCCTGCACGACTGTACGTTTTCATACAACCCTACACATTAATAAAGGTTAGGCCTCGTTCAGATGATGCCAAGGAGATCTGTGAAAGGGGGGCGCGTGTGGGCGGGGTTTCGCGGGGGCGGGGAGCAACCAATCAGAGGAAGGCTTCCCGCAACAACACGCATGATGAAACTGCCACGTAGAGTCCTCAAACATTAGCTGTCTGCTCATCCTGCTGCTTGTGGCGGCATGCTGCTGTCCGTGCTGGGCTGCCTGCTGCTGGCTGTCAGCGGGGGGAAGCTGCCTGAGGCGGAGGTGGAGATCGACGTTCTGCACAGACCTTTTCTCTGCCACCGAAAATCAAAGTATGGGGACATTCTGCTGGTCCACCATGACGGATACTTTGAGAATGGGACCATGTTCCACTCCAGGTATGTTTCACGGCGGCACAGTTACATGCTGCCGGTGGTCACCTGCTGCGCTCAGGCCTCGTCCGTTTGAAACGTGCTCGACATATTTAATCTCCTTGGTGACGCCTCTGCCTGCGGACGGTCACGTGATAAAACATTTTAAAGGGTCAGTTCACCCAAATTACAAAAGTGGGGGGGGGGCACTGTTTGCAACCATGGTTTTCATGTTTGTTTTTATTCCAATGCCCTATGAGGATTGTGTCTGTCTGCTGACCTGCGGTGATGTGCAGGTGGACTCCAGGACACCTTGGCATCACTGTTGGCTGTGCGGCACACGACAGGGGTCTTGCATCTTTAAACTAGGGGACAAAATACAAAATACAGGCAGCAGATCGTTATATCTCCAAAATATATCTCCAAACCTGTGTACATGCAACTAAGTGACTGCGCAGACCGTAGGGGTAAGTGAGGGACTGTAGGTTGCTTCCGACCCTTTAATGTCTGAGATTCTAACATCGGTAATGTGAGAAAATTGTCAGTAAGAATTCTTGACTTTTCTCCTCACTTTATCCCCCTTTTTTCCAGCACTGCGATTAATCTCAGAACTCACTGTCCAATAATAATAATAATAATAATAATACTCAGAAAGAAATGACAAGGAAATATAACCCTATAAAACCACATATAAATGTAGTGTTATGTACCCATGTCATTTAGGGTGCTAGGCAACATTTCATTTTTAACAATGGCACTACAAAGGTAAAATCCTTTTAAAAATAATAATTACATATTATTTGCATGCATAGTTTTGAAATTACAGCCTGACTTTGCCCAGTAGCAAAGGGGTGTTGACTCTCATTTCCACTGTCATTACCTGTTATTACCTCTAAACGGCGTCTGCCAGACCTTCTCACGGTGCTTCCTTTTTCAGACCTGTAACACTCTCCACTCTTATGTCTGTGTTTGTCCTCCAGTCGAATCGAAGGGGACAAGCAGGCCGTGTGGTTTACACTGGGCATCAGAGAAGTTATCAAAGGCTGGGATAAAGGCCTGCAGGACATGTGCTCCGGAGAGAAGAGGAAACTCGTCGTACCTCCAGCCCTGGCCTATGGGAAGGAAGGGAGAGGTACTGCACTGTATGCATCCACATGCATGCAATCTTCACTGCACGCTTCTGCACAGATACATGGCACTACCTACATAAAAGTGCTATATTATACTTATCTGTCTTGTTTTGAATGGCTTTCTAGGGCTCCCGCACTGAGTAAAGGTTTCATTCAGCAATATTAGTCCACGTTTTCTCAACATGGAGCATGTGAACAAACTATGCTTTGTCATGGTAAGCACACGCAACCCTAACCGATAACATCTATCTCTTCTGTGCCTCACTAACCTTTGCCATGACAGCAACAACCTGGATGATTTGATATGACTAATATTGCAACATGTTTTCTAACTTATTCACTCACACGGGGTACCGTTTCTGCAGCACTAACCAAACCAAATGTTTTCTTCATACTGAAGCATGCTTACAGAAACATCAGGTGATAGCCAGTCTGAGTTCTTGCCCTGTGGTGTTGTCCACGGTCAGGTAAGATCCCACCTGAAAGCACACTGACCTTCGTCATCGAGGTGCTTGAGATCAGAAATGGCCCGAGGTCACACGAGTCCTTCCAGGAGATGGACCTCAACGATGACTGGAAGCTCTCCAAGCATGAGGTGAAGACAGCGATTGTGTTGCTTGTGTTTTCCCCCGGCAAACGTTTTTACTCAATTAGCCGACCTTTTCTCTTGGTGAATAATTCCGAAATGTATGTGACCTGCACGTAAAGGCCTCCACCAACTGGGAAAATAGACGATGATGTCTCAGTATGAAAAAAGACCTGATATATGTGGCCCCTTCCCAACATAATTGCTAATATGTCATTTCAGTAGAAAAAGACCATCAAAGCAACAATCAACTTGGAAGCTGTCAGGTGCCAAGAAATGAGAAAATATGATGTAGAACAAAAAACATTTAAAATAACAAGTATATCAGAGCATAGTCTTTGTAAATTGTATGTGTACGTAAATAGCTGAAGTCTTCTTACATGGCACTTTGGGATTCAAGTAGCTAGCTAAGGTTAGCAGCATTTTACTGTGAAGGTACAATGTGGTTATATTAATGAATTTACACTGAAATCTGGACCAAGCTGTAACCAGAAGTTAACATTTAAGATTGCATGTTTGACAAGGGAATATCCTCTGGTCTATTTTTGATGTTGAAGCTGAGCACATTGTGCGTGCAGTTGGCTGTCGCATGAAAGCGTCACATTTTAGACTTATCCATAATTGAAAGGATGGACCTGGAAATTGATATATTTGTCTCAGCACAGTGCTAATGTTCTCTTTTGGTTATATTTGATTACATATATAAATATATTGTCACACTCTAAGCCCCACTCATTATGTCTCACTCCATCTACCAGGTGAAAGTCTACCTGAGGAAGGAGTTTGAGCGTCATGGCTACCCTCCCAACGACACGCTACATGAGAACATGGTGGAGGATATCTTTGCCAAAGAGGATGAGAACAAAGACGGCGTCATATCCTCCAGAGAGTTCACTTACAAACACGATGAACTTTGAGATCTCCTTCTGTGCCACGACTCACTCGCTCACTCCCGCAGTCTTCCAGTCTTTTTATAAGTTCCTGGTTGGAATACTTTGATGCAGAGTTTATTGCAAAGACTCTCTCCGGTTACCTGGAAAGTATTTCGGTCTTATAAAAGCATTGTGTTTGTGTGATGTGTGACTTGTAAACTCTGCCTATGTGAAGATTTGTGTGTTGGGATTTGAGCCAATGGGTTTGTTGATCTGATCATTTCAGTGATGTTTTGCTTAAGCTGCTCTATGCATTTGTGTTTTATTTACTCGGGAACCTTGAAAGCCTTCTATGGCACATTTGTACTTAAGACAGTTACATCTGGGTAAAATGATTCCACGTCATCTTGCATAAAAACTCTAAAGACTGTCTTTTCATTGTTTGCAGTTCTCAATGTCACAGAATATCTGTAGTACAAGAAAGACAGTACTTTGACTTATAAATGTTTGCAGCATGTGTTGAACACTAGTGACCAAAATGTCATTAAGCCAGGCTTAAGTCTTAATATATTGACTAGATTGTGTGTCATGAAAATGTGAACTTTGATCTTTTTAAATTTCTATTAAGCAATCAAATGGGTGGTTTATTTGGAAAAATTCTATAGTGACCTTTTTCATGGCAGACATGATGACTTGACATAGCAGGAAAAGCAGCTCCGTTTCATTTTCTGCAAGTTCTTCCAGAAAGCCAGCATACAATACTCGGGCTGAATGGGCACACTGGCACACCTAAATGGGATCCAGCCATTGTTGCTGTGTGTAGAAACACCTGTTTGACAAGTGAAAATAACTGTTCGAAGGGTGCATGGCACATCAATGCTGACTGGATATGTTAGTCAGCCCTGTTTTACAACATTACATCCAGTTTCACTGATATCGAATGCACATAAAAAATAAAATAAAAGCCCTTACATGATGTATCAAATTGGCCTTACATTTTAGATATTCAAATTTGTGTAATAATGACTAACCCTCTCTGCAAGATACACCAGAGGAAAAAATGTCTGACAGGTCAAGGGGGGGGGGGGGGAGGGGGGATTAAATGTTCCTGTTATTTTTAACAATGTGCTGGAGGCTGTTTGGAGATAACCCTAACCAGAAAATGTCCCCGCAGTGCCAACTAGAATCTACGCTTTCCTGTAGCTTTGTGGTTTACTTCTTTAAAGGAAATAGAAAATATATAATCAAGACTAAATCCAATAAACAAATGTTCAGTTCAGGTTTAATGTTTCTATTTTCCAACCACTGTGATCAATAAATTGACTTGTCAACGTTACAAAATACTTTGGTTTATTTGGTGGTAACACCTTGTAATACTTTATACATTGAACCAGCAGGTGGCACTGTCTTCACAGGTGTTGGTTAATATACAGCAAGAAAGGAAACCGTTCTGTATACTGTGTATCTCATTCATTATAACAGACAACAGTGTAACTTAAAACAGATGCATTCCCATAATCCCCAAGTGTCAGTGTATTTTGTGCTGAGTGGTTACAAAGTATTCACCTTCAGCTGTTTTTCACATTAAGTTTAAGATGAGGTTTACATGGGCTTAATGGTGGCCATATAGGCTACCGTGGGTCAATGAATTCCCAAAACAAAGGATAACCGGTGACATCTTCACAGGATTGACTTGCCCCCACATTTAAATACAAAAATAAAAGGTGCAGGGAGAACGTTGTTGGAGCATGTTGTTAACCATTTATACAAGCGCTAAAGGAATAGTTCTTGCTAGACCACATATCTGGGTATCCGCGGGGTCTTACAAAGTGTGAAAAGGTATTAAATCAGTTTAGCAAAAATTAAGACCCTTGAAAAGTATTCAAATGTCTTAATTGGCATTATTTGGAACATAGACTCAGACAGACTGCCTAGGCCTATGATTTATTTCTTAGGCCAAATGGAAATGCTTGTTAATGAAAATGTTTTAATGACAGAGTGTGTGTATGTGCCTATTATTACTTTTAATAAACCTTGCCTTTGGTTTAGTCCCCACTTTATTCTCTTGAGTTTTGTTCCCTCCCGGCCGATTGGAATTATATCAAACTACGACTGTTTTGCAATCTCAAAATAAATGTACTAGTATAGTACTTTATATTTTTAAAAAGGCTAAGATGTGTTGCTGATAACCAGTTACAACTTGTGGCGTTGTAGTCTTAAAATATGTTGAAAAAGTCTTAATGAGTCTTAAAAGGTCCGGAATATAACTTCAGGATTCCTGCAGATACCCTGCATATATCTATCTTTAAAAGAGCTTAACCAACTGTGTGTTTAAGAATGTGTCTGACTTATAAAGGTGCTACTGTATAAAGGGGCAGGTTGTGACATACTGAGAAGAGTCAAAAAATACTTATCTGTATTTGGAGGCTGAAATGTTTACAAACTGTTGTCAAGAGTCATGTTACATATAGCTACTTGGAAGACGCTGGCCATGGAGCGTATATGAGTACGAGTAGGGAGAGCCCTCCTCCTCACACACATTCAAAACATTCCACACTGGGAAAGATCAGAGGTCACTTAGTCAGTATAAGGCGGGACTCTGTTTGACACTCACATACTGTATATACACACACACAGACACACAGACACACACACACACGACACACAGAGCCTGCATCCAAATAAGTCCATGGCAGTTGTGTTATTGTCATGAGGAGAAGGATTTGAAGTGCCTGATATGTGTGGGGGGGGATGAAGAACTAGGTGAGGCCTTGACTCATCTGAGGTGTGTCCTAATCCCAGGTGGTTTGGGGTTCACTGGTAGAAAGAAGAAAAAGACAACTCAAGGGCTGATACTGAAGCGTGGGTAAAGGATGGGAAATAACGAGAGCACTGTGCTGCTACCTGTGTTTTCTTTGCTGGGGTAGGTCCGAGCGAAAGGCTTGAATTCATCAGGAGGGGGTAAGTCTTCTACAGGGTGGAACTGGAACTTGGATTCAAAATCATCTGCTGGTGGTCGATGTACAGTAATGGTGGAATTAATTAAAGGCTGTCATTTTGTCCTCAATTTCAAACGCAAAGCTCTACCTTCATCAAAGGCCCAAATCTGCCTCTTGAAAAATAAACTCATGTCACCTTCTCACCCCTAAATGACAAATCTTCTCTTGTGTCCTTCCCTCTTCTGTGCTCTTGCTCTGAACATGTTTCATCTATAAAATGCCTTAATTGCAGCGCCCCTGTCCTAATCAACACTTGTGATAAAGATATAGATATAACGATGCGGGGAATAATATACTAGGTAAGAAAAGAGATTAATCAAATAAATAAAATGAACTCAAATGAAATGTAGCTTATTGTACTGCTGCTCTTTTTTCAAGCCACCCAAAAATATACATATAATCCACTAAAACGCTTTAAATGTAATCTAAAATGTCAGATATATAATTGTAAGATACAAGTCGCCTCACCCAGGCTGTGCAGGTGTCCATTCCTGAGGCTTGGAGGCAGGGGAGGCGGTGGTGGTGGAGGGGGAGGAATGCGGCTGGACAGCTCGGTAGTGGGGGAACGTGTCGGGGGAGCTGGAGGAGGGGCCAGCCGACTCACACCTGTTACCATGGGTGACAAGAGCGCAGGAGTCAGAGGGGTGTCAGACATCGGCAATAAAATCTACAACATTAAAAATGCATGACAACTGAGACAGCAAGGCCATATTCACACTTTTTTGCACAACACAAACCCCGTTGGCTTTAATGACTAGCTGCCGCAGTTTCCAACACATTCTTGGTTGGGAGTGTCAGATGCAGAAAGAAAACACATAATTTACTATTTAATTACTACAAATATTTCTACTGCTGAGTGAGTGTGTAAGTCTTCTTTAGAATATGTTTTATTTTAATATTTTACAGAACCTGTTTTGGCTTGTGACCCCTTAAAACACAGCTATGTCTAATTACAACCCCTCATGACAGGTTACATATTGTATGTCCATGGTTGGTGAACAGTTCCACCAAAGAGTTTTGTTTATCTTTTCAGAACTGACTTATTTGAACCATTTCTACAGACATGAAATGAATCAGATAAATAGCATTTCGCAAAAACAAAACAGAGGTCCTGAGACCTTTCTAACTTGTAAAGGAGATGAAAAATTCTTCCTCTTGTAGATCTATATCTAATATAGGCTATTCTCTTGTCCCTTTTTACATCATCATCATCAAATTCTTAGGTTGGCTCCATCTTACTAGCAATGCTTATGGCTGTACACTGTGTTTAATCATGATGGAAAGCATCTCATATAACAGCAGGAAAGCTCACTAAAAATATATAACAGTAGGTTCTTTGTTCATCCACCTTGCAACAGCGCTCCATTTACCATCAACACAAAAGTCATTTCCTGATCTTGGTGTCCACCTACCTGCACTTCTGGGCACAGCAGGCGGCCGTCGGGTGGGAGCGTTGCAGGGGTACGAGGGAGGCAGAGAGCGCATGGATGGGGAGGGGACTGGAGCCACCTTGGGTGGAGGAGGGGGTAGGGTAGATGGGCAGCTGGGGGTAAAAGAAGCTGGGAGAGGGGGGGGAGGAGGCGGGGGAGGAGGTCCCAGTGGGCTGTCCCGCAGGATGGGGAACCTAGAAGGTTCTGAGTGGACTAAAGAGGCGGGTGGAGGGTAGAAACACCCTGAGGAGCGGTCCACTGGAACAGCAGATGGAGATTGGAAAGGTGGAGGAGGAAGAGGAGGAGGAGGAGGAGGAGGACAGGGCTGGGAGGTGGTGGTGTGGTGGGAGTTCTGGATGGGGAGCCAGGTGGGCTTGGTGACCTGGGATGGAGGTGGAGGAGGAGGGCAGGAGGGGAGAGGCGGCGGCCTGTTGGCCGGCCGGTCCTGGAAGGCTTGAGGTGGGGGAAGAGCGGAGGGAGGGGCAGGTGGAGGCAGTGGGGGAGAGGAAGTGGGGAACGGAGGCGGGTGCTTGCTGCTGTGAGAGGGGGAGGGTGGAGCAGAGGACGAGGGAGCTAGCGTACGGTGGACGGAGCCTTGGCGCTCCGCCGTCCTGTGTGGCTCAGAGACGCTGCTCGCGTCTGCTGGCGAGGGGGGGTTCCACAGAGGCTTCAGAGAGACCAAGGAGCTTGATCGCAACACTTTAACACACACAGAGGAGTCATTGGATGTCAAAATGTTCAGAGAAGATGACAAAATACCTAGATTTAGTAAGAGCAAGACATGTTGCACCAACCTGAGGCCTTGCCTGCTAAGTCTCTTTGTCCTATTGGCCTGAGAGTGGGGAACCCTCCAGCAAAGAGTCCACCTAAAGAGGGTCCCATGGATGCTATCCCTCCTGATGAGCCCTGAGAAGCACCAACACCGCAGGATGCATCTCCAGTGCTAGCCGCCTTGGGCTCTGGGGAACAACACATGTACACATAAATTATAAATGATTAATAACAATGAGTCCATTAATCAAAATTATCATTTTTGAGTCATCTGGGTTTCTTTTAACCACTTTATATTTATCATATTCATTAACACGTTTCTTGCATACGGTTATTGTTTTACATAGTCTGTTATGTGCTCAGTAGGTTTTATAGTTATGGGAATTTTGATCTTACTTTTGAAAAGTGAACATAAAGAAGCTAACAGCAATAGCTCAGGCAGGAACATGAGTAAACCTTGCACCACCCAAATCACTTGATGTCCCTGATGGGGCCAACAACACACTTTTCCACAAAACAGAGCAGTCTGTTTCAGCTGGTCTGTACATGCATGTAACTGACAATTCTACTGTAAACTACAATTTACTGGTCAATAACGACATTTCCTTTCAATTTTGCGTGTTATTTGGTTTAATTTACGGGTTTGGGAGTTATCCCATGGAGCTAACCTGTTTTGTTTTATTATTTTCTTTTTTAAAAGGGGCAAGAGTCAAGTGTCATTCGCAGGGAGCCTGCAACGTGAACAGGTCGGTGGCTCAGGGCTGTGCTTCTTTCGGACAGTCGCCCAGCCTCCCTGGTCTCCCGGCTGCTCGGGAGTCACCGAGAGACGGCTAGCAGGAGCTACCTTTGGTCGGCTCACACCGGCTAAGTGCTGGCTAACTGCAGCTGACTGACTTTCCATGGTGCGGAGCCGTAATCCTAACTCACTGAGCCTCGCCTCCAACGCTGTGAATAAACTACATTTGTCACACACGCCGTTATCATGAAAGGAGGCAGAGGAATAACTAAACATCTGACACACCGAGCAGAAGGAGAGGGAGAAGCCATCGCTAGCTGCTAAGCTAACGAGCGCTAGCAAGCAACTGAATGGCGTGTAAACACCTGTAAGATTAGCGGAGAGTCGCTAACAGGAGAGAACTGTGAGTGTTTAAGCAGAACTAGAGTACGCTTAAGTGTACAGTGTGCAATTAGCCGCTGAAGTGAGAACTATAGCAAAATTAGCGGTGTCTAGCTAGAGCAGTGAAACACACAACCAACAACACGGAAACACAGGCAACCGGAAGTGATGCAATACGCTTACCGGAAACACCAGCGTGAAAAGTCCTGCCAACGAGATTGCGTTGTGGTTGTGCAGGGGAACTCACGCAACAGAGCGTTTAGTTTTAACCTTACATTTATTGTCCTTTGCATCTAGAAGTTTCCAAATTTAAAATGTGTCTTGCGTCCAGGCGAAACAGTGGAATTCACACGGACATGAACATACATAATACCATACACTAGCATGTGTTAAAATGTAAAAAAAAAAATAAAAATAAAAATCAGCAAATGAAATAGGTAAAATACAAATGTTTCAGTCTTTTTATGTAAATCTCATGGTGTACTGGGCCTACAATTGTGTTCGCCCCTGTAAATAGTGGTTTCCTATTCTGCCCGCATCCTTATCTGCTATTGGGCATTCCTTCCTGAACTGTGCACTTGGTGTGTGTGTGTGTATATATGTGTGTGTGTGTCTATGCTCAAAGAGAAGCAGCATACTCCCTACGAACTACACAACTACATACTACTTCCTGTTCATTCCCCACGCTCGTTTTACCCGATCGCACTCAACATACCAATACACACCATTAATCCTTCTTCCTCTGAGCTCCACTCTGTGGCACAGAGTGATTGTGTGCATATTGTTAGCACGGTAAGGATGTTGCTCTTACTATCGACGGCAGGGGCACTGCGGTCGTTGACCTGTGTGACTCTCCTGAGCCTGGCTCCTCTCTGGATGTCGGCCAACAGGGCATTCCTTCCTCCTCCTCCTCCTCCTCCACCACCGGACTGGAGCTTAGGAGGCTCAAATGGACACTGTCACACAGAGAGAAAAAGAAGAGCTTTTACATAAATTTGACCAGTGTCAATTAACAGAAAAGTCATCAAAGAGTATTCTGATTGTAAACTAAATATCTTTGTGGTTTGCGTTTTCTGATGCATTATTTAACATATAGGAGCTGGAGCCCCGGTAGGTGAGGTTTTATTTCACTATCATCATCATCTAGTCAACTTCGCCTCAGCTCTTCTGACAAACAGACACAAACAAAACAAACGAGCAAGAAGGTGCAGAGAAAGCCTTCGGCAAATGATTAAGTCAGGGAGAAGAGGAAGTTATTAAACTTGAGGGAAGAAGAGAGACAGGAGGGGAGAGGGCCATTTATAGGTATGTTGATAGATTCATGTATTCCACTTTGAGAAGCACTATGACTTCAGTTTAGTGTCCTAAAGCTACTAAGCTGTGTCTCGCTGGCAGCGGCAGCTCATTTAACATGAGGACACTGTGCGCCTGCTGTGGAAACATAACACTCTTCTGCTACTGAGTCTGCTGTGTGTGTGTGTGTGCGTGTGTGTGTGTTACCTCAATCAATAATGCACATAACCTCCAGGTGATGGTTGATGGTCAGCGAGAAGGACCAGAGTGAGCGCTTTACAATTGCATGAGAGAGAGTTAGAGTCACACACAGTCTTACCTGTGGCAGGGCAGCGCTGGGGGGTGGTGGTGGTGGAGGAGGGGGAGCCAGGGGAGGCGGAGGGGGAGGAGCGGGAGGGGCTGGCATGCCGAGGCCTCAGATACCTGCAGAAACAAACGCAGTCACCATAATATTCATGAGCTGCAGCCACTGACCAGCTTCTTGGATTTCTTGTTTTGTACCCCCGTCCATATGAAAAAGCTGCTACGGCATTAAGGGGCACATTCGATGACCTGTCACTCTCGTCCCTGAACAGGAGGAGCTTCCACTACCGTTCGAAGCAAAACAGGAAACAGCAAGCGCTTCGTCCTCTCCAGAGAAATCTGACACAATACCCCCACCCGCCCCGCCACTTTCCTCCTCTTCTTTCCACAATGCCCCATGGCGGGACTTCGGAGAGGAACAATGGAGCGTGTTGTGTGAAAAGTAATAGACCCTAACCCCTCAGTCGCTCAACAAGGCCTTCTCTGCAGTAAGTGAATGGAAAACACATTGAGGAAACTCCACAGGAAAGTGCTGGCAGCATGCACTCGCATTGTTCCACCCCCCCTCTAGAATATACTGAACATGTAACTATGCACAGGATGTCTTGTGGTTCTGTCATCAAGTGCGACTGGTTCGGTAATTTCCAGGAATATAGACTCTTTACATAGGAACAGCTCCCGTCCAGGATAATGTCACCACGTTTCAATCGCCACACGTTGTGGGCAACTCAGCAAGTAAATGATCCACGGCGACAGTCACTTCTTGACATCATGAATTCTTGACGAGCTGTTTTCCATGTGAAAGACTTGAGAACAGCGCTGGAGTTTGTGCACATTCAGTTCCCCGTGGAATTTGCACATGCTCCTCCTGAGTAATTTAATAAAACACAGAACAGAACATGTTTTTGTTGAATCTCTATGTATCTGTCCCACTTGTCTTCGTCTGTGTGTGTGTATACAGTTTATGCCTCCCGTTTATGCAACTGGCAGACTGTCCTGCGTTGCTATTTCTATCTTCATATCGGTGTCAAGCAGCCTCTGTGACACTGCTAGTGTAGTTCTTTAAAGGTGGCAGAGCTGGACACTGGTTTGAGCTGATCTCTAGAATAACAGGTGGGACACTGAGTGGAAATGCACCTCTCACACCAGTTGTTGTTTGCCTTTGACCTGTATGTAGTACGTCTTGTTCTTCCTGCAGCAAAGACGGTCTGATGAGACACACAAGCAGCTGGCAGTGGCAGCTGCTGCAGCCTCGACAAGGGATTTCCACAAGATGTGAAGGAGTTCCGGCTGAGGTTTTCCCCACTGACCTGAGGATATGACCTACTGTAGCACTGAATATTAATTATATGAATCAATGGAGAGGGTGTAACTATAGTGTTCTGTCTGTGGGCCACAGCCCCCTTTAACTGCTCATAAAACTAACTTTTCCAAATTTCATGAGACGCGCTGATACACATGATTTTCAACTGACGATGAACTGAAAATCAAAACAGACAATAGACGCGTTGCTAAAAGACATCTTACTCCTGTTTGGGGTTCCAAATCCCAAATAAATAAAGCAGATTTCTGTTGTTGGAATTTGATCATAAGAGGTCTAACAGAGTGTTGATTAAACATAGGTCACACCACTATGCAGGGTGACACACTGTAGATTCTTATGTCTGTGAACAACTTGTTGGCAAACATAAAATGCTTCTATTTGCACAGCAGCTGGTCTGTGTATACAACAAAGACATACAGCCAGTGTCTACAAAGCACAAGTGTTAAAACAATCACCCTTAAATATGTGTGTGGTCTATTTTGTCTCTGTTAAACCTGCACAAAAACAATCACAAAATGTATCGGTAACGTCTGGGAAACGAGTTTACAAGTGAAAGCCACGAAATGAGACATTTCCTATCATACTGCTTTATTTGTAGACTGCATAATCTGGATAGATTATAAGAAGACATGGTGCTTGAACCAACACAGCTCGTCTGCTGCAAACAACTCGTTCCTGTTGGAGCCCCATGTCTCTGCCTTATTTCTTACAAATAAATGTCCAACAACACTTGCAGGAAGAAGAATAACCGCCTGCAACCATAAAAGGCGGCAGCAGCGTGCAGGGGACGAGCCCATGATAACGGTTCAGGTTGTCTCACCTTGACGAAATATCCGAAATCCACCTGTTTTGCAGAGACGCGGTCAGGGAGAGGGAGCGCAACACACCGGCCTCATAGCGCGCGCCTCGCGGCGTTATTTAAGTCTAATTGAGGACACGCGGGATCCGACGCCCGGTCTCCTGTCAAACGTCCGAGAAAAAGTTCCAGGAAAGTTCTAACTTCACTACACACTTGTGTCCACACAGCGGCCCTGCACAATGGCCTCTTTATGGCTCCGGCTGTTTACGGTTTATTCCCCCCCCCCCTGTGAGCGCGCGGCAGAGGGCGAGCAGTGCAGGGCCACACCTCTCTCTCTCTCTCTCACACACACACAGAGAGAGAGAGAGAGAGAGAGGGGGGGGGGCACTTGGCTCGGCGTCATCGCCCCGATCGCCCCTCACCTTGACTGACACCTGAGGAATAAACCAAACATTAACTGGGCTGCGCTGAGCGGCGAAGGCGTCTGCTGCTCCAAAGGACTCTCTGGTGTCGGGATCTTGCTCGATTGACGCTTTTTGTCTGTTCGCCTTCCCGACTCGGTATATTTTAGCTCCGTTCGACTCTGTTTTTTGCACCGCATGACGGCACCTTTTCGCCCCCTGTCGTTCAAGACGCGACACTGCGGGTCATCCTTGTTCAAACGCGGTGCAGTCAGCGGGAGTCGGTGTTTCACGCGCCGCATCTAAATTAACGAGCCGAGGCGAGACGATTGGACAGCATCGGTGCATCATGTCCGACAGTCATAAAGTGATTTTGTGGTTATAAATAGTGCACCAGTCATATCCGTGTTACATAAACAAACCCTACCAGTGACAGAGGAATGCAGTGGCGCAGGCATGCACCTCCCTTGAACTGTAATTTAGGCCTGGGTTTGACATACGCCGCTGCCACTCTATATAAATGCCACTAATTCCTTGTAATTGCCCCTTTTCAGGCAATGCATAATCACAACATTAGGTTCACTTGTTCTTCTCGCCTCTTCCAGTGAAGCGATGACCATGGCATCACCATGGCTGCCAAGAGGAGAACTATGACTCCTCTGTGCATTGTGTCTTTTGTGCTGCAGATTTCCATCTGTGCTTACAGGTGTTTGTGTAATCCCTGAAGTGTCAAACGTCTGGTTTTTTGTCGTTTTAGTATGCTGGAATTGTCTGATTCAAGACAATGTCATCCTTGCACCGTCCACGCTGAGCCATTCCACTGGGATTGAATAGAAGCACACATGCCCGCACACACACACACACACACACTCACACAATCCACTGTAGCAGTTATCAGATTTATTTATCTTTTTTTTTTTTGCCTTCATTTAAGCATTTACAGGTGGTCCAAAATACAGTAGTCCCTGCAAAAGCAAACTACATCAGTGGCTGGATTGTAAGCTATGGTCGCATCTCTTTCAGTTGGATATCACCACATTAACTTCTTACTTAAGTGTCAGTAGCTTTTGTTTTGGACACATTGTGTCAAACAGACTGGATTTCATCCTTCATTCAAAAGGGCCTTTATGCATTTTGCTGGTAAGTGTGCATCTGACTAAAAGCTGCTCAAAAACATTCCTTAATTTCTTCCACTAACTGATTGTTTTTCACACATAATAATGAAATCACTTCATAAAAACATCCTTCTAGCCCGTTTAGAATAAAAAATATTTTTTTGTAAAAGCAGTTGTTAAAGGACCACTATACTTATCCTTCATTATTAAACATATATATTATTCTTATTGCAGAAATAATGTAAACATCTCAACAATATTTTCCTGAAGCATAACACACTTTATCTGGACTATTGACAGAAAATGGCTTTCGAGGACTGTGCTTTCTTGAAAGGTTGTTAGTAATTGTCCTGCACACGGACAGTAACTACATATTGGGCTCTTAAGTGCTTACCGCATTACTACTGCAGCTCTTATTTTGGGCTTTGATTATGGGATATTGTGTGCAAAATGGTTTCACAACCATCACTAAAAACAAATATAATCAATTTTCAAGTAATTTATCATGGTGGCCCTCTGGTACAAGTCTCTCAACACAAATGTCCAAATTTCCAATATTTCATGTACCACTTAACCTTGTTCCTGCACTACTGGGCTAAAACTGATCCTTGATCATCACCATCATAACCACAATACAGCTGACCTCCTGGCATGCCTCAGGGGACTGAAGTATCTTCATGTACTCAAATCATCCTCCTTTTCTTCAAGCGTGTTTGTAAAGCAGTCTTTGATCTCCCCCTCCTCCTCCTCCTCCTCCTCCTCCTCCTCCTCCTCCCCCTCCTCCTCCTCCTCCTCCTCCTCACCGTTTGTCCTCTTTCCCTGATGCCACATTCTCTGTATCTATCTCTTCTATGGGAAGGCTCGAGCGCACCTTTCGCTTCTCCTTAAATCGACCGGAGCGTGACACCTTCATGTTCCTGCGGCACGTCTGCTCGTTGAAGACCGAGTCCAGGCGGGAGTCGTCGTAGGTGTCATCTCTGAGGAGGCTGGAGCTCTTGTTGGGCTCTTGTTGAGACAGCGGGGACTGGTCGACGGTGGTCCTGGCGGCTGCTGAGGCAGAGTCTTTTTGCTTCTGTGCAAAAGGGTCAAAGTCTGGGTCAAAGGTGTGGGGTGAAGGGGTGTAATTGGGGCCTCCCGTCCTCCTCTTTGGCAGGAACGCCTTCCACCATGGGGTCCTCTCTGTCATCTTTGACTGGAGGGAGGGACCTGGAACAGGAAACAGATGCCATCAGTAATTCCGCTGTACTTGAGATGTTCACCTCTGCATCAGTATTATTTCAAGTGATAATAAATTAACTGTAACTGGTAAAGTAACTGGGTAAGTAACCTCACTAGTCTATTCTCTCATTTCTAGTAAAACACCGTATTATTCCTTGTCATGTGTTTGGTTTTTATAACATCATTGTCTTTGTATTCATGATGCCCCTCACCTTCATCCTCACTCTCATAAATCAACACAAATCCTGCTTTCTGTTTGGGTATCGTGATTTGCCCTCTCTAAATTTGAATGCAAGTCATTTCAAAATAACATTTTCCCACTGGTGAGAGGACTCCTCTGCAACTAATCCTAAGAATAACCAGTGTAACCATGTTTACCTTCCTCTGTAAAACTGGTTTAATGAGTCGTGAGAACAGAAGAGCAAACCCAAGCTGTGATTCATGGGTGAACAATGCGCAATAAAATCTCCCATAGACACTCACCTGAGCTGGAACAGGTGGTGTGGACACTTCAAGCCACCCAAAGTATAAATGACACTCTTTTGACTGTGCAGAGACAGAAACCCACAGGACCACGGCTGACAGGACAGGTGTCAGGTGTCTTCTTCTTCTTCTTCTTCTTCTTCTTCTTCTTCTTCTTCTTCTTCACTGGTGCAGCGCGACTGTGGCAGCGGTCCTTCAAACGGTCGCGGCCGTATCCATTTTACGCACGAGCCACTTGTCCTTGTCTCCTCACATCTCCCACCTCCATCCGGCACGTTCGGTTTATCTTCTGTTGCTCTCCTTAAAAATGGCTCGACTCTTCTGCTGCAACTCACCGGGGGAAGCGCAAATGAATTGACACATTTATAAGGAGCGGCTCTCGTCTACTGAACCGGCAGGTTTCCGCCTACGAAACTCTCACCTCGATGCACCTGTCCACACATCCGATTGGATGGGACTGTCACGTGAGTCCTGCTCAGGTGAATCCACTGGTAGGTAGGCGGGGCATGTGGTTGCTTGGCAACATACCCCATGGGAGCGCGCGCCTCTATAGCAACAGAGTAAAAAAAGAACCCTTTGTATCCGCCGGACCCAACCCAAGCCAGGGAGCTAAATTATGTTCCTTTTTTTTTTTACAATGACTTGTACATTGTCGTGCAAAGAATGGGATAGAGGGATGTTTATTCGGCGATGTCACCGACCAGAACAGGTTGCAGCCTGCGTGGTTTGAAATGAAACGATCAGAAGTCAGGAGTCTCCTCAAATGGCATCAGTGCACTAGACGTGCAATTGCTGTTGTAAGTCCACATTAAGTGAAGGGAAGCAGTTTGGCCTGACGCCAGTTTCATCTGCTGACTCTGGGGTCAATTGCTTCAAAGTTTCATGTAGTTTCTATGTCTGTCTGTCTGTCTGACACATTCACTCATCCATGGCCCAGATGAGCCTCAAGTTCAACACATGCTGCATCATCTGCAACCCAGTACATACAGAGTTTCATACAATTCATAGACATATAGATGAGCTTTTTGAAAGAGTAACAGGTTTTAAAACAAGCTTATGGGATAGTCGCTGTCTAATAAATTCACTTTTAAAAAATATTTTACAAATGCTCAGCAAGACATCAATTATAAGATATATATAACTTCTGGGTTGCCGGGTTGAGAAAAAATGCTTTTACTTACCTTATTACATGCTTTTTGACCTTTTAAAATCTTGAAGTTACGAAAGCTAGTAATCGTTAGACGAAAGAGTCATGAGTTTATCTACAGTCATATGCTAATTAGCACATAATAAGGGGTCAGTACAATAATCCATTGGGAAAGTTACAGAGTACATTTACTCAAGTACTATACTTACATCCAATTTTGAAGTACTTTCACTTTTAAGTAGTCAGAAGTAATTTTAATACATTTCCTCAACTACGTCTCAGAGAGAAGTATTGTACGTTTTACTGATGACCTCATGAAATATGATGCATTGTTATAGATGAGTGAATCCTTTGTTATATATCATTCTTATAATTAGCTCCACCTGGACCAGCTACAAGAGTAAAGTGCTGCATTAATCACCACTATTAACAATCCAATAAAACAATATGTAGAATTGTGACACTCACATGAGCTATTTTTCTGTACTATTAGCACTTTTATTTCTGATATTATGGTATTTATATGCTGTTGTATTGCTACTTTTACTTAAGTAAAGGATCTGAATACTTCTTCTACCACAAGTTATTTTTAAATACACTTTGGTCCATGTGCCCTGCAGCTCTTTTCGGTCCATTGGATGTGTCTTCCTGATTAACTAAAATGCTATAAAGACAAAGCATGTGTCATGGCAAACGCCAGTCAAAGGGCATGGAAACATGCAAGTTATTCCTTTCGATGGCTTACAATTTACATGTTAGTTACAACTTATAAACTATCTATATATAGGGTGCTTTATTAGAAAGTGGTACCAAGTTAATTCATTTCACAGTGTGAGTTTGAATTTGTGTTTAAGTGAATGAGTGGTGGTTTACATCATGAGACCGATCAGATTATATAGTATAATACAATACAAAATGATGCGACACAACAAAAGCACATACAATGACTTTTGTCCACAGCCTCATTATAAAAATACAATATAAAACATTTAGTATGTCAAACTGCAAAAGCCTCCTCAAATACAATCACGTGTTTACAACATGCAGTACACGGGTGCAAGAAGTAGCTGGAGAAAGGTTTTAGCAGCCTCCACTTCATATCCATCGATTAATAATCAGAGCTTCATGTAGGGCTTGGGACATACTGTACATTGTTCACATTAGTTTAGGGTTAAAATTCATCACAATCTTTCTCTCTGCCTAAGATATTCTCAGACTATCCATTGTGTAAACGTCAAGTTTCGAAGTGTCATCGGAGCCTCGAAACTGAGGAAATCACATGTCCGTGACCTGAAATTTTGACAAGAAAAGCCATTTTTTCTTGGTATGCCAAATGGTTTCTGTGTGGGTCGGTGCCAACAGGGAAGCCCCAGTCTGTGCTGAGCAGCAAGACTGAGACAGACAGAAACAGAGAGAGGAGGGAGGAATCAGGGAACGCCTGTTGTCTCCCTCCATCAAGGTTTAGAGCGAAAGTTGTGGCAACAGGAATGCATGCCCTTTCTGTATCGCTCTCTCTCCTTCAGCAGCCTGCATACCTGGGGGACACCCTTTCCTCTCCCATTCCAGTCGAAACTCAGAGTCGTTTCCTCGCTCCACCGCACACAGAAGGCTGATCATTGCACTTTATCCTATCTGCGCTCACATACAGGTAAGCATGAACGAGATGGACACTCAAATGCATACACATTTCCACACATATAAACACAAAAATACAAATTGCAGTAACATTCTATGGCTGCAACTGATTATTATTTTCATTAGCAATATATGTATTGTATCTTTTCTAATTACTAGGTTCATTCTTTGGTCTGCAAGATATATTGAAATAGTCAACATTGCCCATCACAATTTTTCCAGAGCCCAAGTCTGTCTAGTTTAGTCCAGAAAAGAGGAGAAAACATTAACATTCAACAAGCTCAGAAGACGAAAACATCTATGCAGAGATGCTTTAGATAGATCTGCAGTATGAACACCAGCCTCTCCACCCTGAGAACATGTTCCAGTTTTGACTGACGGATTCCCTCGGGGTAAAATCTGAGTGTCCAATGAGACACAGAGAGAAGAATGTGGAGAATGTGTGCAGAAAACTAAGTGACGTCGTAGAGAGATGTTGAAACAGCGCCTGGGGATTGTGCAAGGTAATGCCCTCCACCTGTATCTGCTTCTGTCTCAGAAATGGTTGACTTTCTTCCTTCCCAACCCGCATATATCTGCATTTTCTTTTTCTCCCTAACAACCACACACAGTTGTGAGGGACAACCAGCCATGCACAAGGATGGAGACTTTGCTTTCAGTTGCTGTAACATACAGGTGATCTGCTGTGATCTGCTGGAGTCAGGTAATAATAACATGTTTGGACCGTCAAATGTAAAAACATATTGTGAATGGTTTTATTTACTATTTTCCAATTTAGCACAGATACATGCCATGAAACTGTCATTTCATTTATTGTTTGTAATTGGAAGTCAATTATTATCAGCATGCCATTGATGTCAATAATAATTTTTAAATCTCAAAAATGTCCTGATCATTATGTATATATATATATATATGTGTGCGTATATATGCATATATATATATATATATATATACACATATGTATATATATATATTCAGCTGCTATTTGCAAAGTCATAGGTTCACATAGATTTGCAATGACAGACACATGAAGACACCAAAGTGATTCATTCAAGCATGCATAAATATTTATGTTGTCTCAGATACACTCAGTTCAAACTATGTGTGTCTGCCTACGCTCGCATTTTGGTGTGTGTGATGACAGAAATGTGCTTGCATCACGCATGTGTCATCTTCGTACGAGTCCAATAGTGATGAACCTGAAAATCTCTGTCATTGTGAAATGTGCAGTATTGAACAACAGGTTGAACCAAGGTGTGCTAACCTTGGGAAAGAGAGCAGGAAGGCAGCCAGTTGGACTGGTAGAGTCAGCTAACAATAACCTCTCAAAGGAAGTGAGCGGCTACTGTATCTAAGGATAGTAACGACACATAAGCACGGGCCTGGTTTACTGGCCTCCTCAGATGGCACAAACCCTTCTGGGCCCTTTAAACACGGGTTTAGCTCACAAGTGAACACATGTTTGTGCTTCAGCTCAGTTGTGGCAGCAGGAATTGTACAAACTAAACAAATAAATAGTTGTCTCTATGAGAGCATTTGGGTGGAGCTGACCGAGTTCTGTTCTATTGAATGGACTGAGTTTCGATTGTGTTACATTGTGCGGCCAGTTTTCTTCTCCTGGAGTTAGGAGTAAAGCAGCTGAAACTCACCTGGGCTGACCTGCTAACGATGAAACCTTCAGGAATGCAGAAAGGAATCTAACAGTTGCTGGCAATTTTCTTTGTATTTTTTGTGTCTCTCTCTTGAGTGTTATTGTTATAACAGACAGACAAACAGAAGAACACACACACACACACACACACATAAACATTCAGCTATGCACACACAGATTTGGTTGGATAAACTATACTCATGAGGACCTTCAGTTGATTACAAATACCAAGTGCTTAACCCACACCATCACAGGCCTGATGTTAAACAGCCTTAACTTTAAACCAAGTCCTGAACAAGCCTGTTTACCCTTCATATAAGAGAAGATTATTGTTCTAGTATTTGGCTAGAGCTAATGTTTCCTTGTAACAGCAGAAGTAAAGAAACACAACCACAAAGACCTACATCAAGAACTATGTCAGGACCATTTCTTGTGGGAAAAACTTACTTTAATCACTGAAAGAAAAGTAATATTAAAGTTACATAAGACATTTTTCTAAATGTGATTGACAACTTGGCATTCTATATGTTTTGTTCCAGGACATAATCAAAGCTATACAATATAGCTATAACTTACAGGGAGTAAAACAAAAGCTTTAGTTTTAGCAGACTCTGGAAAAAAATATGATTCCAGCACTTTCAGAGCATCTTGCAAAGTGTGTCGTGATCCAAGAGCTTGACACTCAAACTGCAAAATAGAGTGGCACTTCCCTTTAAATCACCACCTGTCGCATTAACCTTTTATGCAGCTATTCACCGGACCACCAGATGGAGCCAAATGTAATTCTTGATCGTCTGTTTCTTACACTTCAGGGTATAATATATTGTGTCATCATAAGCTTGTGCATTACGTATGACTCCAATAAATTTCATCCATTAATATAAACATTTTTGATTGGAACGATTTTGACACATATAAATGTAAAACGTATTAATAATCCTGGTTTAAGATCTCCTATATTTGAAACAATTAGCTCATATAAAAAATAGGGTGGAAAAGAGTGTGAAACGTGGCACTTGTCTTTTGGGGTTTTTGGTTAACTAGCAATATCAAGTCAACACCAAACAAACTGTAAATCTAAATAAATGTGCCCCCTGATTTATACAATAATGTTTATAAATGTTTTTCAAAAGAATGATTGTCATCTGTTCCCCTCATGTTGAACTGATACAATTTCAAGCAGTTGTCTGTTTCTGCCACCTGCTGGTGTAAACATGCCTCTACAAAACCCTGCTATCAACATCCCTATACTACAGTGTGTGTGTGTCATTGCATCCATGCAATCATTAACATATTACTCCTGTGCTTCCCGGTGCAATAAAGAAACAACTTTAAAATTCTACTTCTCTGGAATATTTATTAAATGCAATAAAGAAGGCCAAGAAATGTGGACAAAGAAAGAAAGAGTCACAGCAAAATGAGTAGAGAGCTATTGATGCTTGGGGTTAATGTCTTTGTGTTCGAGCATCTATGTCTTCCTCCATCCAGCCAGTTTACAGAGCCAAGAGAAGAACATGTTCTTGTTCTTGGTTTGCACTTTGGGCTCTGCTGCCCCTGCAGAGAAGACCTCCTCCCTTTCTTGTGGAGGTTCCTCCTGCAGGCGCAGCTCTCTTTTTGGCTGTTTTTCCTCTCTTTTGATTGGGATGCTGAGGCAATCTGGAATCTCCCTGTTTGGTGTCTGTCACAAACCTCACAGCAGGCTTGAGGTGGTTTATGTTCTCTGTGGCTATGAGGCTGCAATTATTTCACCAAAGCTCTGTCTGTGATCAGATCTGCTTTCACAGTATCACAGTCACCAGCCATAAGATGGAGAGAACAAAGCTGTTAGTCTGAGGCTTTGAATCACAGATTGAAGAACCCACACAACATTGCTGCTGCGTCGCTGGTTCTCCAGGATCTCCTCAGCTGTTATCAGGTAGAAAGCCTTCTGAAAGGCCGTAGTGTGTCTTATCCAGGATTCATACTGCCTAAACATGTCCTCCTCTGCAGACTCGGCCTTGTATCTTGTGAGGACGGCCTCGATGATATGATGAGGGATGAAGCTCAGGAGTGCAGGGTCTTTGTTAGAAAAACATTCTACTCGAGACCAGGTTGAAAATCATTACTCAGGTTACACTATGTGTTCTTCACGGTCACTAAGGTTTTTAACACAAACAAGCATTATTTTTCCCAACAGTCTTTTCTTGCTAACTGCTTCCTCACCTGGATCGATGTGCCAAATTTCTTCTTGAGGCTGCTCTGGAACAGCACAGCAGCTTTCCATGTGTTGCATAGAGGAAGAGGGAGGTTTCCATCCACAGAGACACCTGGGACCTTCCTCAGGACCTCTAAAGTTCTTGCACTCATACACAGACAGAGGGTCAGCAGTTGTTGCTGGTCCAGGTGTGCACCAATGGAGCTCTTCAGTGGGTTGAGCCTCAGCATCACCTGGACAAGGAGATTCTCCACCAGGTCCGGTCCGTGCTAACGGTGACTGTAGCCCCAAACACCTTAGGTTATAATAATAATAATAATAATAATAATGACAATAATTTAATCTCAAAGGCCCAATCCTTAGTCCTATTGTAATCAAAGAAATTTGCCCCATCACCAAAATTCATCATTTACTGTAAAGCAGTAAAGAACAATTGTGTTTCAGTTTGGGTGTTGACCAAGTTCACCTTCATACACAACAGGCAGAATACTTAAAGAAAACATCATGTGTGAGAATGAATATAGCAGTCATTTAGCACATACTATCAGAAAGGCTGCTGATAAACTCATCTCTGTCTATGTTGGTTTTAGGTAAATGTGGTACATAAAGGCAAAAGCAAAAACAGTCAAAATAACCTAAGACACCTAAGGGATCAAATGTGAAAATCAATTTCATTTAATCAAATAGAATGGATCACAAAAACACAATTATGTGCCACAGTTGAATGTGTGCCTGAATACGTGATTTATTATTTAATTAATACTGGTCATCTTCGGAGTCATCACACAAGTCAATGACTCCACTGTCACATTGGTGTCTCAAGTTGTAAACACTTCATGCAGTACATGCATAATACTGTGAAAAATTAAGAGCTTACGGTTACATTTCAACGACAAAAAAAAATTGTTTAACGCCAAAACTCACAAGCAAGCTACTGTTCCTTCATAAAGAATGATGCTACTTTCTGGTCCGTACGCCATCGCGATAGCTAGGCGCCACCCGACAAGAAGAGGGCGCTGTTGCAACAAACTCTGCCCCTCATCTGGCAGAAGAAGACAGACACTCGCTGCAGCACAACATCAAATTAGAAGAAGAAGACATCAGTAGTGTCATGTAATCACGCCGTGACCAAGGTCGTCCCGAACAAGCTGGAGAGAAATATGGACAGCAGGTGACAAAAACAGAGTGTCATCTTATCTCGGTAAGAAGAAGAGCTCAGCGGCTCGTTAGTGTTGTGTGTCTGTGTCAAGTAACAAAACCGGCATTGACGTGCTAGCAGCTTTAGCTTAGAGAGCTAACTATCAGCCGCATGACGGAGGCGGTTAAACTCCAAACTCCGTTTAAAATAACCACAATAATACGCCACTTTTTGATCAGTACGGAACGTTTCAGCACCTCTCTGCCTCTCCTTCCTTTCACCGTTGCCCGTCAAAACACACCGCGGTTGGCGGCAGCGAGCATTATCACGTATACTGATGTACTGAGGCACGTTTCGTGGCATTTACCTCACACGAACGTCGAGACGTACAACTAGATCATCCCGTGAGCGGGGTGCGGTGTGCGGTGGCCTCCCACTGTTCAGCTGCTGCATCTCCAGAGGATTTGTCAATAACCTAACAAATAAAACACCACGTATGAAGTGCCGGTATTCACACCTGCGATGCTACGCGGCGTTAAATGACCAGCGGCTGACGGCTTCGAACGCTAAGGCCAGAATGTCCTCTGCTCTTTCCTGAGATCAGCGATGAGCGTCCCCTGCTTCTTGTCCTCCGCTGCCCGGAGCTTCAGGCTGCGTCGTCCCGCCGCCGGTCCGCCGTGCCGCCGCCGGCTGCTGGGCTCCGGCACAAGGTGAGAGAGTCGCCTGCAATGTACCGGATGTGACGTGCTGACACCAAGGAAGCTGTCATTTGACAATATCAAGGGAAACGCTTCTCACTTGCCCTCAGCATACCTACATTGGCACAGATAGTTTGTTGTTATGCGTTGATGTTTTTTTTTTTTTTTTTATATGTATCACTACCAACTTTTTTTTTTTTTTATTAGAAGAAATATGTCCTCCAAAAGGCATATGGACCACCTGGAGAGAACAGCGAGCAACTCCAGACAAAATGTAGGTTGATATTTTGTAGGTTGATATTTTGTCCTTTTTAACAGTGTCTTTTGCTGACAGTCCATTGTAAGATAATTAACCCACTCCTGCCCTCTGCTCTCTGCCTGTGTGTGTGTGTTATGTGCTCGACCGGCTGACTAACAGTCTCTGTGTCCAGCCCAAGTATGTGGCATCATAAACGAGTCCGAGACGGTGAAACGTTTGAGAATATCCGTCCATCCAGACTTCACCTTCAAAGCGGGACAGTGGTGAGTAGACACGCACGCTGACGTTTCGCCAACTCGCTAATCATATTTTCTGTCAGGTAGAGGAACACCGTCACATTGTGTGGTGTCACCTGAGGTTCTTCAATAATAATAATAATAATAATAATAATAATAATGAGACTAAGAAAAGTGAGAAAGTTACTCTGGCTTAGACGTGTTCTATTAAACTAATTTGTGACCTCTCCTGTGCGGACGAATTAATAAAATCGGGTTTGTGCTTCTGTTAGATGACTTGCATATTCCCAAGCATTTAAGGAACATTAAATAGAGGAATGTTCAACTCAAATCTAGCAGAGAAAACACAGCAAAAGAATACAACACAACGTTTCCACTCGCACAACAAGGGCTGACAATGCACTGATTACATTTTGATTAAACCGTTGAGTGGATTGTTGTGTTCATTCAACATGTTGAGCTGTAGTGAAAAGAGTAATAAGTCGCGCTTATGCGGTGTTCATGTCGTATTGTTCAGACTGCTGTCAAGCCGGAAAACCCGCTCACATCACCCCCCTAGCTGTAATTCTGAGTCGGAGATGTCAGGAATTTCTGTGGCTTAGAATATCTCCTCCACGTCGTCACGTAAGTGACAATAAATCTGTGACAATATTGCTGCAACGCCGCCATAGCTGACATATACGTACCTATCAATAGAATCTAAAGGATGAAATATGACTGTTCATTCAAAAGCACACAAGAATTGGGAAACCAAAGATTTTCTGTTTTTGTTTCTGCTGACATTGCATGAATGCAACATTTGCCTCCTTAAACTGGTGTCCGACCAGTTAAGCTCGAAGCAGAAGTTGCTGTAGTAACACTGTCTTCATGAAACAGAAATAAGCAGAACCTGCCAAAATATGTCTAGTTTACTAAGTGTGAAAGTCCCTGTGGAGTCCTTTCACAGTGCCTGTAGTGCTCATAATAACCAAAAGGTGGTGGCATTGTGCTTGATTTGTCTTGGTGGCTTTGTTTCCTCACAAAACCTTTACAGCCAGCTCAAGCTCAAGGTTATTGTTGTCAAGGAATGCATCACATCAGCTAATGAAAGGATCAATGCTTAAGGTCATTTAGAGCGTTTTGTCAAATAAGGGAAAACCAAGTGTGTTCATAGTTTGTGTAGGTAACTGCTGTATGCACTGCGTTGACTTTTTTTACATTGCAATGGGAAATGTTTAAACTTTCATGCTGACTTCCAGTGATTCTCCTTCTAATCATAATAGCAAGTTCTTCAGCAAGCAAGTCCTTCTTCTATGAAGGCAGAACTTTTTCTTTCTTTCTTTTCTGTCAGCGTCTGTCAGTCAGTGTTGCCAATGCTAATTGGTGTACCCTGCACATGCAGTATATGTACATGAGCCCATACTGTAGGTGGGCGGTGGTGAGCTATAAAACCAGGAGCCAGTTGCCCTGAGGTGTCTGGTAATGAATGTAAATAAATGGAAATCCGAGTTTGTGTTTCTGAGAAAGGGATTGTTTAGTTGTTCGTCTCCAGGTGGGAGAGGAGGAAGAGGAGGAGGAGAAGAAGAAGGAGGAGGTGGGTGGAACATATGTGTGCGTCTTCATAACACATCCATATTTATGATGCCTCTGAGGGTTGTGGAGTCAGCGTCTCTCTCTAGTGTAACAGTTGGTCATTGTGTTGGTGAAACATTAGTCCAATTGTCTTTTTTTTGGGGGGGGGTACTGTGCCTTGCATGTTGATGGACAGATGTGGCCATGTTGGGTGTAAGACTGGGATGCTAGCAGGCAACGTTCCATCTGGTTTGGTTTTGTTGTTCTTGCGTTCTTGAACAGGCCGCCCCCCCACACTGAGGTGAAAGGCCACCACGCTACCTTCATTCACGCTTTGACCCTCAGTTCAGAGCACATTTTCTCTCTTGAATTAATTACAGTTAGAAATCTGAAAAGGCTGTAGTTCAGTCGGAGTAACATGACTTTTGTGTGAAAACACGATGATGATGATGATGATGATGATCAAATTAAATGACTAGTTATGTTTTATACAGGATTTGAACAAAGTCTTGAAAGTTTGGAAAATACTTAATTTTAACTGTTGTGTTTTCAAGGTTAGGAATATGCTTGAATTTGAATGTACTAAAATACTATACTAAAAATGTTTGATTTTCAACTTAATTTGGTGGTTCATCTAAACAATCACTCATGCAAACCAAAAATCTTTTACTATTTGAAATGAAACAAATATTGAAAATATGAAATATTTGGTTTAAGTACCTTGAAAGGTGCTTGAATTTCAATCTTAAAAGGCTGTACAAACTTTATTTGTCACAACGTGCACATAGTTCATTTGCAATTCACGTGATGCAATACAAGAAAAACATACAATTTGGGCTGGGTTATGAAATGATAATTAAAATATATAATATAAATCTCCTCAATATAAGTATAAGAAATTATCTTTAACTGTTCAATATAATTAAACCACCCATACACCAGGAGAGGGGGCGCTAATGCACCTTAAACTTAGTTGCCATCTGCCATTAAAGAAGGAGAAGAAGAGCAAGTCAGAAGATTAAAATAGCTAATCGCATTGCATGAATAAAAGAGCCAATCAGAAGCCAGGAATAAAAGATCCAATCACATCACAAGAGGAGAAGAAACATTTCATGACGCACTTTGTAAACGCAGTTCTTAAAGGTGCTATATAAATAAAGTTATTATTATTATTGTTGTTGTTGTATTTTTGGCCATATTCAATAAAATCAGGTTAAAACAACTCATGAATTCTGAGTTAATTGCGTTTGGTGGTTATGTGTGCAGGGTGGATTTCTTCATCCCCGGTGTGGAGAAGGTGGGAGGTTTCTCCATGTGCTCCAGCCCGGGTTTGCTGCAGAGGGAGGGCATCGTCGAACTGGCCATCAAATACACCAAACACCCCCCAGCACACTGGGTCCACACCACGGTGAGCGCGGCAGTCAGATACGTAATTTATCGTAATATTGAAAAACCTGGAAAGATTGTTGCCTAGGAGTAGAAATATTCTAGAAATGTAGATTTTGGCCTAATGGATTGAAATATAACCCTGCTAGTCGTCTGCACGAGGGAAACCGTAAAACAGCGTGAATGTGTGCAAGAAGAGCGATGCAGAAAGCGAAAGGATCAGAGGGTGTGTGTGAAATGGTTAAGGCGTTACAGAGTTAGGAAATGAAGACTGCCACATAATCACAGCAGTGGTTATTCTAATAAATAAATAAAAAAGTGAAGCGTGAACGGGAAAATGGCACATCAGATGGTATTTTCAGAATGTTTTATTTCTTTTAGTACAGCCTGCAGAAACAGTGGGCACTTACCTGTACTTAAAGGTTAAATTAAAAAAGATGTACCCCCAATTGAACATTTTGTTCCTTTAACCACTTAAATAATTCCTTTTCTTTTCATATCTTTCTTTGAGGTTTTATTCCCCATTTGACCCCTGGTGTTTTTCATTGTAATGTATATTTGCTGTCAAACGTTAGTTAAATCTGAGATTTGCCTGTGTAGTAGTTCTGAGGTAGAATTGTGAGGAAGCTTTTAAGTGAAGTTGGTTCAGTCTTTCTCATCATCATGTTAATATATTCTAATCTTTAAATAAAAAAAATGTGACATTCCTGGGGCATAACATTGTATCCTCTACAAGGACATGCTCCAAAAGGTTTTTAAATCCTGTGTGTGTGTAAGGAGTTGTGTGAATAGGAACAACGTTTCCTTTCTGCTTACCTCTCCCTTCCATGTTGGTTTGCATCTTGACGATGGGCCTTTTTAATAAATAGCTTCGAGCTACTACGCCGCATGTAAATAAGCATCAGAAAGCGGTGTGATGTGCTCTGAGTCTTGCAGCTCTCTGCGCCGTGATAGTTTGATGATCCGTTTGTTTGATATTGTGCTCCGACTCCTCCGAGCAGGAGTAGTGTGGGGGGACCGTGATAGCGGATTAAGAGTCGCAAGCATTATGTGTACAAAAGCAGATGGAGGCATTCTTACTGCTCTTGTTGACTTCAAAAGACCTTCTCTGCGCAACCTGTGAAACCGCTGTCAGCCACACCACAGGCTTGTTGCGCCTGTGCACGCTGATCTAAAGGAGTCTTTTTACTGTTTCCTGAGGCCTCAGTGTTGATAAAGCGATGATGTATTTTTCTTGGAATTTATTCCTCATCTCAAAAGTTGTATTTCAGCTGCGGAGCAAAGAGAAATGGTGGGAGCCAAAGTGTCTGGAGTTCATCCAGCTCAGCACAGTTTGCTCAATTTCTGTCTTTATTTTTTAATCCCTCTCTCTCGCCTCAGTGTACGGTGGGCTCCCAGGTGGCCATGCGTGTCGGCGGAGACTTCTTCTTTGACCCGGCTCCCTCTGACCCTTCCGTGGATTTGTTGCTGGTGGCCGGCGGCGTAGGGATCAACCCCTTGTACTCTATCCTGTTGCAAACCACAGATCTGCTGCATCTCAACCAGGCGTCTGGCGGGCGGGACTACAACATAGGCTCTGCCCACCTCTGCTACAGCGCCAAGAACACCCAGGAACTGCTCTTCAAGGTGTGTTCTTGCATAGATTATGACTGATGAAATATTATACTGTGGATGCTGAGGTGCACAGTGTCCACGTGTGTTGCAGGTTTGTTGCAGTATGTAAGGAGAAACTCTGTTACAAGTGTGTTATTATCTACCCTCTGTGCTCCCAGAACTCCATCATCAAGACGTGTCGAGACTTCCCTGACAAGTTCTCCTGTGACTTCCACGTCACGCAACAGAGCACAGATGTCGACCCGCACCTCCAGACATTTCTCAACCGTAAGTAATCCCCATACACATACTCTTTTTTTTCTTTGTTTAGCAGGAGTGATTTAGTCACATTCCACCATAGTCTGTCTTTGCTGATTTATCTCTGTCATCGTGTAGAACAGCCGCACTTTCAAAGCTCCACATGGGAGACTTGGAGGGAGTAGATGCCGCAGCGCAGTCTTGATTAATGGATTGACTTCCCTTGTGTCTCCTCAGGCGGGAGAATCGCAGAGGAGGAGTTGCAGGCTCATGTGGACCCACAGAGGACTTTGTGTTTCCTGTGCGGGCCCCCGCCCATGATCGAAGCAATTTCAAACACCCTCATGAACTTCGGCCTCCCAAAAGACAGAATCCTCTTCGAGAAGTGGTGGTAGAACCTCTTACACTTCCTCCTGGCTTGTGCTCCTTTTTGCAGTGTTCAGGCAGAGGATGTATTGGGTTGTGGTGACAGCGGAAAGCAACTGAAATATTCCAGTGATGTGGACTTTTAATATGAGTGCTACTTGAACTCACCCCATCCCCATTGATTCACCCCCAATGCTGCAACCTGTGCCTGATCTGTGGGTTGGGACCAACCACTTGAGCTGACTCACAAAGACTATAGTGTCAAATATGAGTTTATTCTTATAATCTAAAATATCAACTTTGGCAAGATGTTTCAGCTCACTGCCTTGCTGAATATATTGCAACAAACCTGCAACTCCAGTGTCCCCTTAATATGTATGATTGTGACACAGATGTTACACATCTTTAAACTGATCAGATTTCCAGCCTTTATTTGCTCGACTGAGGTTCTGCTTAAACAAATAGTTTTACTCCAGATTTTCACCTAAGTATCACCTAAGTGTTTATGCACTAATTTTATTATGCAAACACATCTTAAAGCAATAATTGACATTTTCAGAAATACACCTATTCGCTTCCTTTCCAAGAGAAGATTATTACCACTCTTGTAACTGTTCGTTAAATATGAAGCTACAGCAGACTAGCTGCATCCCCCTCTTAAGCTAAGCTGCTAGTGTGGTATTGGCTCTTCTCACCTACCCCTCTCTGCAAGAAAGTGAATAAACGCATTTCCCAAATTGTCAAACTCTTGCTCTAAAGTCTCTAGGATAGAGGATCAGTGTGAACAATAGCAATCCGTACTGTTATTTTACACTATACATGTTTTGAGTGACTCCTTTTACCGAAATACCTCTAATTTCATCATGTGTTCTTAGAAGTGTTATACTATGTGTATATATACTTAGTAAAATAACAGCTATTTATTTGCCGAACTGATGACTTTCAGTTGTTTTGCTGATATGTTTTAAGTTACATTGGAGCGATTTGTTTTTACAGTTTACTTACATGCAAACGTCACACCAAGTGTACTTGTAGAGTCAGAAACCTAACAATCTCCCACATATGGGCCAGTGTTCCTGCCGGTTTTACACACCCACACACATTTCTCCATACCCATAAATGGTTTCTCATCCCGTGGTGAAGCGAGTATCACATGGTGCGCTGTAATAGAACCTCCAGGTGGTCTCTGATTGGCTTGGATCACTGAACATATCTCAGAGGGCTGCAAGCTTCTTGTTGTTGTCTTGGTGGGGGGTTGCGCTGTTGGGACTCATTTTCAAGTAGTTTTTTTCTTCATAAAAGGAAACTGTTTATGCTGTTATGATGAGATATAAAAGGAAATTGAGTCCATCTGTTTTCAAGCACTTTATTGATCTCTGCTTTTATATAAAGACTCACATGTCGCACTACTTACACACAACACGAGGTGGTCCAGGAAATAAGTAATCAATAGTTTATTTCTAATTTACACATTTTCTGATGAAATGTCAGTTCTCCCAAATTACAAAAAGCATTTTTCCACCTGCCTCTTGTATCTAACAGTCTCAGAATATTCTGCTACCACCCCGTTACAATAGAGGTGAAAAGACATTTTGTGACGCTCCCAGCATTGAAAAGTTGCATTTAAAAAAAAAAAAAAAAATTTAACTTAACAGCAGCGCGTCTTTCTAGCAATGTCCTAGTTACTCTGGGCAATCAATAACCCTCACTGTAATCAGTTTCCATAGGAATTGTTTTCTTCTGAGAAAACTGTCCACTCTGTGTCCTGTGGATTATCTCTGTCATCATTTGATGTTTCTGGGTTTTTTTTTTATGTAATGAGCACCACAAACAAAATTCCTTCCTGTATTGAGATAAGGAAATTATAAAACCGAAGCTTTCTAGATTCGACAACAGCTAACTGACCAAATATTTTGTTTTTGTAATTTTCATGAACTGACCCTTTTTAACGTTGAGTCCCGTACCATCGAATATCTTAATGCAGAGCCTGGCCGATACCAATAGAGATAATTATTTAATAAAATTTTTTTTTTAATCCCTGAAATTTCGATGTTTAAGTTGTGTCCAAGATACTGTATGTATTGTGTGAAATATTTTAGAATTGAAAAATAAACTCTGGTGAAAAGATTACAGTATGTAATTAAGACCTTGGCCAGTGCAGATATATTGGTGAGGCTCTAATACAGTGTACTACATACTTTGATTTACCTGTTTCTTAAATTATATACTTTACATTAAAAAAAATGCAGCGAGCCCAGTGAAATCGGTACTCCCCTTTTTTAACAGTCTTATTACAAGAAAGTAATAAAATACAACAATGGGCAAGGAAATAATACTTGGGACTTGGACTCGAGACTTGCTCTAGGTTGCACTTAGCCTTGTAGTTTCATTTCATATAAGGATACATCAAATAGCCATCAAAACACTGACCAAAGCTGCACAACACTTTTTCCTCAAAGACTCGAGACTGTTAATGCCCTAAACAGAGCAGACTGAAGCGAAAGTAACAGTATGACTGATTACATCTGGGTCGTTCGCAGAGGAACTGAAAATCCAGATGAACAAAATTTTAAGTTTAAGAAGGCTTTTTTTTTGATGAGCTGAACAAGTCTCAGCTCCCCCTTGCCTGCTTTGTGCCCAATGTGTCAACAGACGCCGGAAAACAGCTGCTGTTTAATGCGCTCTTCCGTCTTCGCCTCCTCCTTGACCCCTCCATCATCTCTCTGACACACATCTGTCCATCTTACCGACTTCTCCTGCTTGGATAGCGGGATCTTGTCAATGTCGGTTTCCTCTTCCTGCTCTTCAACAGAAGCCCTGCTTCCCGATAGGAACGAGAAGCCCTTTTGATGCCGTGCATCCTCTCTACTCTCCCCTCCACCTCTCTGAAGGCTCGCTCCTTTGCTCCTACCGCTGTCCCTGCTCTTCCTCCCCCCTGCCTCATCTTCCTCCTCTTCTGTGTTTCTTCTCAACCTGTCCATCTCCGTCTCCATCACAGGGGACCTGTTCTCCCTCTCCTCTTGCTGATCTCCAGTAGACTTTTTCTTTGCCTTGCTGCGACCCCTGAGGTTCAGCATCTGAAACCAAATAGATGCATTTGAGACAGTTTGGCGCTTTGTGCCGTCTTTTTCTTGCCATCTCTCGAGACACCTGACAAACCACAACAAAGCCTCTTTCATTATTGCTTCTTTCCTGTACAGTTTGAGGACAACTATTGGCCTATTATTAGACTCTTTCCTGAGCTGGTTTATATTTGCTGTACATCCCATATTTAGTAACATGACTTTTTAATGGCACCTTCTGCGACAAAGTCACGTATCCTAAAGGCACAACAGACACAAGTGACAGATTTGCTGTGAAGATGGAAGACAAAGGAGAACAAACCTTGAAGTCTTTTCTCTTGCGCTGCAAAATGGGCCTCTGAAGGAAGAGGATTTGCTTGGTCGACAAACTCCCGTCACTGCAGAAAGAAAAAGAGCAGCACTTTTACACACTGTTACCTATTATGTTATAATCTGAGGCGCTTACGTCTCACGCTACATGTATTGAAATCCACTTTGTGTTAGCTGCGGTTTGCAACGTGACTGGTTACAAGACAACAACACATCAGCGGCTGTGGTTTTTTTTGTTCGCGGCTCCGGCAGACACACAGAAAAGCGTTTCATGTTGAAATGATTTGTCAGATCTCGACCATCTGTCCTGTGTATCTAAGCTATACTGTCAGTCCTAATCCCAAACAGAATGAGACAGGCAATGTAATTAGTCCTTATTGATTTTATTCAAAGTGATCAAATGTATGTAAAAAAAAAAGTAGATTACAGGTTTAGTATTTATTAGGGATGTGAGTTTATGGTTGTAACACTGTTTAAATAGTTAGCTGTACCTGTTGGTCTTGACAATTGGTGTGGGTAAGACACACATCAGCCTCCATCCATACGGAGCCAGAGACTGGAGCAAGGGGATGTAGTCCGTCTTCACCACAACACCCTGGTCAGAAGTGGAAGAAAGGAAATCATACACACACACACGCAGCGCAAACAAGGAAGAAATTCGCAAACACGTTACAGTATAAGTGCAGCTCCAACCACAAGCACGCTACGGTACTTTTATCTCCACTCCTATGTAATATTTCACAGAAGACAGCTTAAGCCTTCCGTCACAAAGGATTTCTCAAAGTGCACATCTTCTCCAGAGTATTAAAAACTCAAAAAAAGACCCACATCAACAACAGTCCACTGTTCAACCACGATGGCGTCGTAGGATGCGTTTGTGGTCTCCTCTGCAGAGCTCTGGAAGATGAACACACTATCCACAGATGAAACCCCATTGTCTGGAGAAACAGGACAAATTAGAGACAAGAGTCACATAAACAGAGGAGGATGCATGTGATTCAGACAGGAGTTACAAAGTTCTCCAGTCTCTCACTATTGATCCCTCGTTCCCTTTGGCTTAAGCCTACTTATTAAATGGATGGCTGAACAGTGACTTGTGGTGTAAGCCGCGGATTTACGGCACATAACTCCATGCATATCATCCAGCAGTGAAGCAGAGATCTACAGCCTGAGCAGCTTTTTCCTCCCGTCATGAACTAGTGGAACGCAGCCAGTGAAAATACTTAGGCTAAAGTCAGGAGGTAAAGGTGAAACATTTACTTAAAAGCTGCAATACTCAAAATGTATATTAACAGATCAAGTGACAGTGCTTAATGTGAAAGTGGTCACCCAGCAGCGATCCCACAGATAATAGTCACCCAACTTAACCCCTTAGCTTTAAAAGGATGATTTTAGCTTCTTTCAGCTTGCTGTTTTGGTTTCAAGGCCCACAACATTACTGTTTTGGTTCAGTCTTTCTGTTCTCGTCAACCTTGTAGCATGTAGCTGCTAAAGAAGCCGATATTTTCCTCAGGCGTTGGTGGAGACGGAGCTGCAAGGGGTGTAAATAATGGACTTACATTCGCCTGGTGGACAGAAACATGATGACAAATGAATGCTGTGTTGCTCTGTATCTGCTGGATATGTAAAAAGGCAACTGTCGGCTAACACATTGTGCATATTAAGCTTATGAGCGAGTAATTTGTCAATTTTGTGTTTACAACTTATTGCGCTGCCCCCAAGTGGCCATAAAATCTAATTAGGTCTAGTGACCAGCTGATCTAAGAAATAATCAATACGGACTGTGTGTGAAAGGTCAACAACGATGAGACAATATAGATTTGGTGGGTTAGGAATTTGTGTTGTGGTATTGGCGGAGTTTTACTTTAAGCCGATTGGCTAAGACAGCATGGAACATTTTGAGCTTTATGCTTTATAAGAACTTGGTCACACCAGCATTCATAAACAGCCAAATTTCAGAACATCAGTTTATTTAAATGGTTGCTGCCATCGGTGGATTTTGCTAGCTGAAATGAAATAAAATAAATCTGAGGTGCTTTTATACAGAGTTCAATGTTGGTGAACTTTGGCCCTCAAATTTGCGGCAAATCTTGTTGATAGTGTTAACTTTTGAAGGAATCCGAAAATCCAAAATGGATGAAGCTATCATATTGGCTGTGTCCAAGATTCCATCACAAGGACGCAAGAATTAATTTCGCAGTGCCACTTTCTGGTGTGACTGGGCACTCATGCTGCCTCTTGGTACATTTGCCAGCCTTTCCTGATGGTGCTGTTGGATGAAAGTGCTTCCATAATGACATAAATCAGCAATAGCTCATTGCTATGGACACAAAATATACCGTTATCATCTCCAAGGTGGAAGAACCCGTCGATGAGGTGCGCGCCGCTGGTGAAATGCTGAGTCATGTGGTCAAGCCAGTGTGTGTCAACTTCTGTGATTAGCCCTGCTTCCTTTTGTACTTGCAGCGGCACCCTGAGTGCGTAGAACCTCAGAGAAGTGTTCAGCTCCCCTGTGTGGTTGTACAAGGCAAAGAGCTGCATCCCTACAGGCACACAAACAAAAAAGCTAAATGGACACCAGCAGACCTTTGCACAATGATGATCTGCCCAACGACCCCACAACAAACATACTTACTAGCCTGCGCTGGTGAAGAAGTTGAATTCTTATCTTTCTCTGAACTCTTGAGCCGGATATGGTTGTTGTTGTGTGTCGTCACTCTGCTTTGCCCGTCTGTACAGGCAGACATTCTTTCATGATTTCGCTCCAGTTCTGGAGAGCTGAGGCAGCTGTCGGAGCTTGAACTTTGTCTTTCTCTCTGGTTGGAATGATTAAAATGTTTCTCTGAGGATTCTTTGAGGTCTGGTAGTTGGCCCTTCTGCTGTCTCATTATACCTGCAGCTTCTGGAGGGCTGGGACGCCGCTGGCTCCCTTGGGCTCCTGCTGGGTTTTGATGTGGACACCCCTGAACTGTGTCTACACTGGGTTTGCTGTGATCTTGAGGTTGGTTTGTTGAGCGTGGCGACTCTTTGAGGCTGATCTGTAAGGTCTGAATATGCTCACTGGACTCTTCTTGGTTAAGCTCTAAACTCTGACTGGGTTTCAGAGGACTGAAGTCTGGCTCTCTTGGCACCAAAGGCTTGTGGTCCCGTGTGCTATGTTCTACGCCTTCATGATCTAACTCTTGAGGTTCAAAGTGTTGGTGGTCAGATTCTATGTCATTCTGATGACATTCTGTAGGATCTGTTGGGCTGGCGTTAGCGCTGAAGGGCTGTCGATGAATGGGTGAAGGGCTTGAATGTAAAGAGGACAGCTCTTCAGGGTCCCAGTGCCCCAAGAAGCAGGGTCCTCCACCCGGCTGCTGGAGAAAGCCCACAAACATCACCCCTTGCTCTGCCACATCCTGGATCTGCAGGGGTAACATACACGCACACGGTTAATATCCATACACACCAATACACTATTAGAAGAAATTTGAGTGACACATACATATAAAGGACGTCACTCAAAGCTCCACCAATAATCTCTTCTACTATATTCAGACAAACAAAGCCTCATTTACACGCAAACAAAGGCTGACGTACGCAGAGGAGATATTCTGCAAAATAACAACCTACCTAATCATCTGCAAAGATCAAATATTCAAATGACAAAAGGACCTCATTATCTCAACGCCTCCATGTGTGTACATGTGTGTGATTGGGGGCGGCGGGGGGGGGGGGGGGTGCTACTCCCTTCCATGAAGCGCTGGGGGTTAATTGTCCGT
>JAVQJF010084133.1:0-36965 GCA_036023855.1 Gadopsis marmoratus | reverse complement strand
AATGGTAAATGGACTCTTTCTTATATAGCGCTTTTCAACCGAAACGGTTCCCAAAGCGCTGTACCAGTAATCTAAGTTTTGAACAGTAGTCTAATTCACATTCAATGTGAGGGCGTAGGTTTTAGGAGTGTAACGTCAGTAGGCTATAAACTGGTGGGTGATTTCGGCATAGTGACCCACTGAAACATTTGACTAAAAAACCTCTTAAGATCTTCTTAATGTGTCATATTTAGAGCTATGGAACATAGATACGATAGATAAGTCAACTGGTTAGCTGTGTTTTGTAGCAACTGCACATTTAATATACTATTTTCTTTCAAATAATTTATTTCTATGGCATAAAGAAATTTTTATATTCTAAAACAAATGTCCACAAGTCAGATTCTGGTCTTAACTAAGTGTAGTGTGTTATAATGTGCTATAAGCCATTTCATTACCTGTGTATAAATGCTTTGTGGCTTTAAAATAATGTCATACTAATAATTTCATAATTCTTGACAAAAAATAATATTGTACGTACTAAATTTGATGTTTGGTGTTTTGGTTACTCGTAAAACAAATCTTTGAAAATGCATACAATAGAATTAATTTGCATTTGTGCATTTGGTGTCTTTGGTATGTGCTATCAAATGGATGTATTTAAGAGACATATGCGTACTGTATGCACAGGTTTGAAGACCACGCTGCTTTAGATGGAGGTAAAGATGGCCTAAAAGTGATCAAACAAATTTTAACTCTGGCTCCACAGATTCTATCAAATCACGGGTAAGGAACCCCACTGCTCATCACAAGCATAAACACACACACACACACACACAAACCCACCTGGGTTTAATTCTTAGCGGCGTTGACTTGTCACAGGAACAGCATGTTCCGAAAAACACATGTATCGTGTTGCCTCTGCAATGACTTTAGCGTTTTTAAAAGACTTAAAGTGAATACAGTTCCAGACGTGCCACTGCTCTCATTTCAAGGTTACATCGGCAGCTCCTGTCCTGTTGGTAATTAAATTTGAATGCATTGTGTTCTCTTTCTGGTGAACAAGTCGTGTTTACTTGGAGGTGGACCCCAGGCACCCTCCGGTCATTCGACAGTGGGTGGAGGAGAATGTGGAAGAGATGCATTATGTGGAAACACGGCAGGATATCACTGGCAGGTCTGTCGAGAGCCTCTGCCTTTTTGTCTGACTCCTGAGCACCATTAAATCCTCTTGTCATCATTTAACCTGCTGTGACTTCATGTTATAGTTGTATTCATGTGGATCTTGTAGGCGCATCCTGGTCTATTTGTTTGAAAATATAAGGCTACACTGACAAAATCGTAACCTTATTTCTAAATTAAGCTCAAAACACCCTTGATTTATGGTTCTTTCACATTGCTGCATTTATTGCAAATTTAGAGTCTGTTACACCCAATTTTTTTTTTTTTTTTTTTTTCTTAGGCCTCGGTTTTGCATCCTTCTGAAAGAGAAAGTCAAACAAGCACCACAAGCTGGATCTGGATTGAGAAACTGAGATCCTATTACGCTGGATTTAGCCCAGGTCCCCACAGCCACAGCCTCGGCTCCCCTACCCCCACTAAGCTGCCAAGCACGCGCGTCCACTGATTTGATCACTCAAAATGCACAATTTGCAGAAGCTCGGATCATTTTTATGTCACTTCTGCACTTTTAATCCGGTGACATTTGTGATCACCTCCTGCACCACGATAAAAAAAAAAAATGTGTGCGAGATGGCACAAAAGCAGGCTGAAAGCTGGAGGTAATTACTGAGGCTTTTCTTAGAACCCTCCCTCTCAGAATCTCGCCCTCCTCCCAGGAAGCATTCAGTAGTTCTGTGAATCCGCTGATGAACGTTCCTCCCCTTCACTTGTCCACTCGCTGACTCAGATGCAGGCCGTACGCATTGTTGAGCAAAAACGCACACAATCTGGCCTGTACTTCCTCACACAATCTGCGTCCCTTGACAAACTTAAGTCTTTGTGTTTCAAAGGTGATTGAGGGCGAACATATTTTGTAACAAGTGTCACAAGAGCAGCCATCATGTGGTGTTTAATAATGATGATGATGGCAACAGTTGTTCTCGTTACCCTGTGAGTAACACTGGGGTTTTAAGCAACACAAGAGAAAAAGGATATGAATGACAGCAAGTTCGACTCCAATTGCTTATTTTAATAGAAAAATGTACACATGTAAAAAGGTAGAAAAAATGTCTCACTGAGAAAAATAAAACGGCGTAAAAGATGTCTCAATGCAATCAGTGTACTTCTTAGGAACAGCAATGTACATCCAAAACTGATGAGGGTAAAATGGATATGGACAATTTCCACATTCATCATAAAATAAGTGTAGATGACAATACTGAGGTTTGCACACAAGTCATCTTTTTCTGGGTTACTTCATCACCCAGTCCTTGACAAATAAAGTCTGAACCAGGCACGTCAGTAGGGCCTATTAACTGAATTTGTACACATTTCGTCAGGAAAAAACACGACCCTGTGTCCAGTATGATCAGTATGACTGGCCTCCAACTGCCGGAGCAGCAATGTCATTTTACAGGCACAAAGGACCTGTTTGACAGATTTTTTTCCATTTAAAGTCAGCTGAAATTCAGCCAGAAAATTGGATCTGAGGGACCCCTCATACCTTGAAGGGATAGTCCTGTATGTAACGCAGCAGAGGCCTCGGGAGTGGTAGCTGGTCATGGCGGTCACAGTGTCTGTTGATGACGAGGCGCGTGAGGTGCTGTAAGGATGGGAGGCCCTGGGGCTTGTACACAGCCCGCTTCAGTTTTAATACCACAGATGTCTCCTCAATTGTCTGCTGAGAGGGTTTTGATGGGGCCTCCTCCCGGACCTTCCCCTCCTCTGCTTTCCTCTCTGGTGCCATGTAGTGCTGTACCAGGCTGGGCACGTTGGGGAAGGAGGTCAGGCTGGGCCGGGCTGGGGAGCTGGAGTCGAGCAAAAACTGGGCGCTGCTGTACTGGATCCGTATGCTGGTGGGGCCACGTGCAGTCCTGACCGAGAGGGTCAGCATGTACAGAGGGTGGCTGCTGTCCCGTACCAGAAAAGCCCCTTCCGATGCCTCTTGAAGTGCAGCGTGGGCCTGAGCCGCGCTTACAGCTCCCCAGTACCATCCTACACACACACACACAAATTCCTAAATATTAGTCACTCTGAACAGTCAGTGCTGTCCTTTCCGCTCTCCTGCATGCTGCGTGATTTTCCACAATTAAGTAATTTAGCTAAATCTCTTGCGGCAGAAAATGAAACACAGCCTAGAACAGTTTGTGAATTTTCAAGAATCTGATTTGTTAGGCTCAGTGATTGTAAAAGTGAAGCACTTTTCATACCTGAATTTTCTAGATAGCAGAAGTTGCTGGCAATTGCCCGCAGGTCCTTTGTGGGATCCCATAGCGGAGGGGTGCTTTGAAGGCAAGGGGTAGGAGGTACAGTTACTGCCCGCATGCCCCGAGGGGCTTCAGTGGATGGCGCAGCGGGCAGAGGAGCTCTAGGACTGGAAATAAGATGAACAATATGGTTTAAATGGTATAAAGAAAACGCACAAAATTGGTCAGCTTTACTTTTCCATGTTAATGCAGGAATCCACATCATATATTATTTGTAGTGTATATTAGTTATGGCTATATAATAATAATAAGAGGTGAATTTAGTCTTATTCAGGAGTTTATAATCACATTTGAATTAATTGAGACTTCTGTTGTTTGTCTGTTATTGATGGTAATCTTGGCCAGGACACAATTTTAATCTCAGTCAGGCTTTCCTGGTTAAATAAAAGTAATGTGTAATTACTACTATTAGTGTTCAGAAGTTTCTAATGAAGACCATTTTTAGTGTATATAATTAGTGTAACAGGCCTTTGAATTTGTAATCGACTAGTTAGACACGGGGTTCACCCTTAGAATACATGTATAATTAACACTCATTTAAGGACTCTAAATATCACTTAACACTGATTAAGATTGCACCGCTTTTACAAATAGAATGCTCTGTTCTTAACACAGAAAACTACAGAGAAAACAGAAACAAAAGAAAAGTCAACTCACCCTTGTACACAAAGAATCATGCTATTTCTTGAATCGTCGGGGGGCTAAAATCCGGTCAGTATTTCTTCCTCGGAAAATAAGACTAAAGCTTTGTCTAGGGACCAAAACAAACAAACAAACAAAAAAAACCTTTACGAGGAAAAATGCTTTAACATCGGTCTGGCATGAATAAGCCTATTGTCAGCGAAATAAAAAGGCGAGGAGCTCCGCGTGCCCAAATACGGTGTGATCCTGTAGTTTATATAAGAACACTGGATGTCCAACGTGCAGTAAGAAAAATAATGAAAACGGAATTTTCGGAAAAAAATCTCTGTAGCAGCGGGCTGGAGTGTGTTGTCACCAGAATGGGATCCAGAATGTGTGAAGGGCAGACTGTAGGCTAAAGGCATGGCTTTTAAAATGTACCGTTTCCTAGAAGTCTATTCTGAGAACTCTTCACGGCACCGGCGTCTCTGACGTCACACCCGTGTTCCGGGTTAACTGGTGTTGAATCGACTGGTGATATTCCCGTGCGCGAGGCTGCGGTTGCGATGGCGATCTCGGGACGCGTGCAGCCTGTGGGATATAGGTGCCCGTGTCGATGCCTGTTCACAACACTGCAAAACGGCGACTAAAGGTTTGCCAGCTGTTCACGGTGCCAGTACTTTACACGGGTCAGCCGTGACGTTCTAACAGCATGGGCAGCGCCCTGACCGGACCCATAATGTATCAGAACCCGCGTGAACCTTTTCAGCAGTTTGAGCTGCAGACGCGCTTCTGTTGGATCGGACCACACGGGGGCAGCCTTCGCTCCCCACAAGCATCAACGAGGCCACGACCCTGTTCGCCGGTTTTCCTTCCTTGGACCACTTCTGGTCGGTACTGACCGCTGCAGACCGGGACCCCCCCCCCCCAACAGCTGCAGCGTGGGAGACGCTCTGACCCCTCTAGTCGTCCAGCCATCACAGTTTGGTTTCTTGTCATAGTCGCTTTACATCCTTATGCTGCCCATTTTTCCTGCTTCACACACATATATATATATGTTACCCCCCCCACTGACAGGTGCCATTGTAACCAGATAATCAATGTTCTTCACTTCACCGGTCAGGGGTCATAAAGTTATGGCTGAATGGTTTATAATACAACAGTTTCGATACATTCATGCGTCGTCTCCAGTCTCCCCTCCGTGTCTTCGCGGCAGGACACGTAGCGTTTTACACGTTTTTTACGTGACCAGACAACAAATTACATGCTGGAACAGAAGACTGTTGGGCGGACGTATTACTGTCGAGACCAAAAGTGCTGTTCCAGCAAAGTGTCTCTATTGCGACGTTTAAAAAGTCTTGAACGACCGCGTTAGACAGGCGAAGTAATCCGAAGGTTTGTTTCCTGTTTAGCCCACGATGGGTCCTCAAAAGCCACGCCCACGACACGGCTGACTCGCGCACGGGAATATCACTGGTTAACTCAACACCAGTTAGACCGGAACACCGGCGCTCGCTCCCAGGAATCGCGCGGCAGCTTCTCCCTATCCGCTTTCCAGGAATAATTGCAGGGCTGACTCCGCCCCGCCGGGCGGCCCAGACAGAGCCTGCATTCTGGGAATTAACCGCCTCAACATTAAAGATAATCGGAATGCACACAGGCGGTTTCCAGTAATATAGATTTCCCTCGATCCTGGTGGAAAAACACGGTGAGATCTTTTCTCGGAGGTTTTGTCGGAGTAATTAGACTCCACAAAGCAAGTTGTTATCGTGACAATAAACTAAAACAGTGGCTTAACTACTGGCCAGAATGTTGTTTTGCTTACGGTTTGTTCCGCTTTCCAACCCTGCCGTGTGGTCTAGCTGTCGAACCGTGTGTTTCCAGTAGTTTTGTCTGATGCTGAGATAGCAAAGTGTAGCCCAGGCTTCGTCTCATTTATCTCTCCTGACATTTGATTTCTAGGAAATCCCAGCTCAATATTATTTACTTCGGATGAAGCAGGTCAAATAAGGGCTGTTGAATATAATACCGATGCTGGATTGTTCTGCATCTGAGGAACATCTTGTCCAGGGCAAAAGTTTTCAAAATAGGCTATTTATTTAAACAGCAGTGGAAACCTGTCAGGAGGTTATCTCTCACACACTGTTGTTGCTGTTTTGTGTTTATAAAGAAAAAGAACGCCACAGTTATTTATGTGAAAATTCCACTTGGTCGTTTCTGTGACCACAAAGCCTCAGATAACATTATTTCTTTCGCTAAACCAGACTGGCAGTTTACAACAATCACATGTAGCACATGCACGGTATGAAAAGGCAGCTTTGACTGCAGGGACGTGAAAGATTATCCATCTGGATTATAGGATGTATGATATGATACTACTTTATTGTCACATCAAGTCTGAAATGTTTCTTGCATCACAGCAGCTCCATTTGCAACATCACAGAGAACATGAAACAATATATTAAATGCAAAATCCAAGGCCCCTTAATGTACATCTGAACTTGGATGAAGTGCCATATTTCATTTTAACCAATGTACAAAATAGTGCTTCAGTCTAACCTTGTTAAATGTAGTGATGCTGTGGTCACTGCAGAGCAGGCAGGGAAATGACCAAGAATTTGAAGCTGAAAAGGTACATGCTGTATGAATCTTCCTAACTTCATGCTCCCATTGAGGTCTATTTTTTTTTTAGATATTTGTTAACTTCATATTTTTGAGTGACTACTTTGCAACTAAAACTAAAGATTGTTTTCATTACAGATTAATCTACCAATGATTTTCTTGATAAATTCCTTGTTAAGAAAAGCAGTAATTATTCATATTTGACAAGCAGGAACAAGGGGAATTATTTTTGCCATTTTTTCTTATTAAAGGTCTTAAATAATTACTCGCCTATTAAAATTAATTGCCATTATTCACTGTGGTCAGACCGACACAGGAGACAGGATGCAGCCTAATTTATTTTACTGTACAGTTTATTCCTCGATTATTCATTGTGTGTTGATGTAGAACACTTTACATCCAACTTTGTTTTTGTAGGAATGTAATATGACCGTATATTAGTGTGTTTAACATTTTAGTATGATAACAATATACAAAAAATACTTTAGTATATTGTTAGTATACATAGTAAGTGTAACACGCAACATGCAAAAGGCATACGTCTCCTGATTCATTCAGTGTAGCGTTTTCCATTCACAGAAGTGTTCTCTATTCAGGTTCTTAGAAATGGTATTTTGAGAAGAACCTTGTTTCATTTTGCAGAAGACCTGAGGAATTTTGCCTTTTGTGTGTGTGTGTGTGTTTGGATTTGTGTGTCGAGTTCTGAGAATATGAGGTATGCTTTCAGAAAACATCTGTAAACAATTGAGACAAATTGTAAATGTAAATAAAATATTCTCCGAAAGACTTTACATTTTTTTCTTTTGTTTTCCAAGATCTTCCCGACGCGTCTGTTTTAATCATTTCCAGCTGTGACTAACTCTTTTATTTGCATTATGCACTGGACTGCAGAACGACAGGGCCTGTCAGTGCCACATATCTGCACATGGATATCTTGACTTAACTGTTTCTGTGTGAACGTGCTACATACCCAGAACTTACTAAGAATTAGTAAGAGAACTGAAGAAGTGTTGTCCTCTTCCAATGTGGAAAAGAAAAAAAAAATAGGCGTTTCCAGAAGATTCTGAGAAGAGCTTCAACTGCCTGGAATCAGCAGCTTAAATCTAGTTGTCGTATATTAGGAGAGAAACCCATATCTATCAGCAGAGCTTTGTTCACAGGAAACAGACCTGAAGAGAAATTCTTTGTCAACTTAAAGAATTTTAACTATTACTTGCTTAAACTTTAAGTGGTAAAATCTGTGGAATAGTTCCTCCAGTAGTATTGACCCTTTGCAGATAAATGTGGTCATGCAGGGGGACTAAAAAAACTTAAGAATATTTGTGCATATTGTTCTGCAGGACATGATGTGACAATATTATTTAGCAACATTAGCAGCATGGCTCTAGGTGACACAGCAATGGTGGTCAGTTGAACAGTCAGTCCGTTTTTGTCCAGACTGAAACATCTTAACAACAATTGGACGGATTGCCATGACAGTTTGTACAGACATACATGGTCCCCAGAGGGTGAATCCTACTCACTTTGACAATTCCTCTGACTTCCTCTAGCGCCACCAGCAGGTCAAATCTTTCACTTTCCCAGTGAAATATGTTAACATACTGCATATTTAGTGTATCGGCACACAATTTTGCACAAGCAGGTTGGACCAAACTGAAATATCTTAATTTGATGGACTGCCACCACAGTTAGAACAGACATTTGTGGTTCCCTAACGATGTATCCTGATGACTTTGGTGTCCGCCTGGCCTTTCATGCAGCCCTACCTTCAGGTTCAAATTTTGATTTGTCTGATTTGAGTCATTTTGGCCAAACACGCCCAAAACTAATCGGATTCCCATCTGTCTCAGCTGTACTTTGTGTTTATTTATAATTAGAAAATGTTAGCATGCTAACACACTAAACTAATATTGTTAACATGGTAAATAACATGCCACAAGAGCCTCACAGAGCTGCCAGCATGGCTGTAGTCTTGTTGCAGAAATGACTGAACACTACCATTCCCAATAAAAAAAGTAATCAGCTTAAGGTTTCTCAGCAAAGACCCTCGTGGTCAATTATCTGTCGTTTGATGAAGCAGCCATGCTTGCACATTTGTACTGTACACTGTACACACCAGAACTCCCGCTGAATTGATTTTCGTGCAGGTAAATCTACACAAGGTTTTCTTTCAAACCTCACTGCACTTCACCACCGTCTTCCCATGTCCATCCTAACCTTGTGGCATATTTACAGACATGTAACAGAAAGTATTTCCATGCATGAATCATTGCATGCTGAATAAAAATACACAAATATGTACCAAGAAGGACTAATACCACAGTATAAACATTTTATTCAGAATGTTATTTATTACAAACATTGTTGATACAAAACTGAGGCATGAGGACTGAAACATCTGACTATTAACAATTCAGTACAAATTTATAATACTGTTAACTGCAGAGTTATAAGTATGGAAGAACCAGACAGATTGGGTTCACAATAACAAGGCCATTTGTCTGGGATTCAGCCTGACCCTTTTTAAAGTAATCAATAAACATGAATGATTTTTTTGTTAAACTTGTTATGTTTTATATATATATATATATCTTTAAATCTTTATATTTATTTTCCTGATTTGTCTGTTTGTCTGTGAGAGAAACAGATTGATGATAATTCATCAGCATATTTTCATCAAAAACACATTTGAGCTGTATGTGTTTTAGTACACAAACAGCAGAAGGAATCCATCACTGTGCTCATTACGCTGGGCCTGACTAGGTGTCAGTGGGTCAGGCTGGAACAGCAGACTCGACTATAGGAGAGATGGGTCCGCCTCTAGCTGTCCTGTCTGGTCTCTCCTGTCCCCTTAATGAGTCGCTTGTGTCCCCTTTTCCCTGCTGGGCCACGTGGCTTAGCGAAGGCCTGTTTGTGAGCGTGTTGCTTGGGATGGACCTCGTCATACAGAAACTCCTCTGTCAGTTCATCTCCATTATCAATCTCCAACTGCACGTAGATGTAAAACATGAGAATAAGCATTCATGTAAACACAATGTAATACTCAGAATTTAGACTTTGACTCGAAACCCATTAGATACAACTGAACATTTAAATCATTTTGACATTCATCAGCCTGAGGTTGTTTAAGGTTGGAACTGTACACAACTGGGGTTGTAACCAGGATCCTAGAAAACCTGAGGTCATGAGTCCAAATAACCCCAATGCACCCTCTGTATTTTTTCAATTATTTAAATTTTTCATACTTTATTTCTTAACAGTTCAGTTATATTTTCTGCAATTTCTGTTTACCCACACGAAGGTCTGAATGTTATGTCAAAGCTTCGCCACACTGCTAAGAATGCAATTCAGGTAGAGAAACACCAATTATCCTTTAATGATTGTTTTTTGTACGCTTTCAAAGTGGTCAAAGGTAAATATATTGAGTCTTAAAAACACAGAAATGAGCCTCTAAAATACCCACAACATGTGAAAAAGCACAAAGAACATGGCAGCTGTGTTCTCGGTGGCAGCTATTATCCATCAATCCATCCGTTACCTTTTTAGCAACTTCCAAATGGTAATCTTTCTCCACCTCCTCCAGTAGTCGACTCTTGCAGCTGGAATACAACATCCGCTCCTTAATGCTGCAGCTGTATCCTGGCATGGAGTAAATGAACACTGTAGAGAAGAAGAAGATTTATATGAATTATAAGTCAATATTTTGTAGATCAAAACCCCCCAGGAGGTCTCAAGATAAATCTGGTTGGTTACTAGATGATTAAAGAATAAAAAAGGATATATATATATATATATATGTTATATAAAATGATGGCTACATTTAGCTTTTTTCTTGTGAAATACTGGATACTGTCACCTCTTTAGGCCTACGCAAATTGTCATGAAACAATGAGAGAAGGAAAATCAATATTTGGTTGAACTGCTGCCAACTCCTGTTCACAATAAGGAGTATTGTGAACAGGTACTGGCATGGAGTAAATTAACACTGTAGACACGGAAAGAGAAGAAGAGGATTTCTAAGAATTATAAGTAAATATTTTATGTTGATGTAGATCAGTGGATTGAAACCTGGGGACAAACCCTCCCAGGAGGTCTCAAGATACATCTGGTTGGTTACTAGATGATTAAAGGTAAACAAAAAGACATATATATGTTTCATAAAATTATGGCTACATTTAGCTTTTTTCTTGGGAAATACTGGATACTTTCACATCTTTAGGCCTATGTAAGTTCACAAAAACAATGAAAAAAGGAAAATCAATATTTGGTTGAACTGCTGCCAACCGTTCACAATAATGCCAATTTCTGTGATGACAAATCACATGCAAGACATAAGTAACTATTGCTTCATTTTAACGGTTGGGAACCTTTGATGTAGATGATAGGTGATATCTCTCAGTGTCTGCAGTCCAAATGTACAGATGTACACCTCGTTGTGTGTGTGTGTGTGTATACATCTTGTACAGATATAAAAAGAGGATGATAATTAGAGGGATCAGTACTGGGAATCCGTGACTTACCGACAGATTCCAGGTAGTCTCCTTCGTGGGAGTGTTTGTAAAGGAAGAAGTGGTATCTGGGAGTGTCTTTGGGGACTCTGCGGGGCAAATCTCGAGTCTCTGTCGGGTTGGAGTGGACCAGCTCAATGGTCTCCTTCTCTACATCCAACCTCTGAAACACAATAATAATGCAGGGTTTACAGAATGCAGCAAGTCTAAAATATCAGAAGTTTAATATATCAACACTCCTGACACCAAACTGCTCCTGCTGATGGTTTAAGTTAAGCCGAAAGCTTGAGACTGGAGCAGTGCAGTAACCTTCCCCTTATAGAAACTCCTCAGGCTCACCAGTTGTACATAGTTGACGTGTTTTTGGGCAAGTTGCTGTAGGGCTCGTTTGGCTGTCTCCTGCAGTGGGAAAGCGAGGCCCTGTAGTGTCTGGTGCTTACTCTCCACGCTGATCTCTGTCTTCCCCTGCAGGGGGCAGCAAGCAAACACACACGTCTTATCAAGCCTCTAAATAGCTAAACACTTTCTAGCACAAATGTAGTTTCAATAACATTTTAACACTTGATGTTGAGGCTCTCTCTGTGTCTTTCCACATCCATATCATATATGAAGTCACACTAAAGACACATATACGGTAAATAATGTATCAACATTTCTGTTTAACCCGGCCCTAAAAAAGCAATAATGAAAAAGTTACATTTGGCACAAAAAAAAACCAACCAGTCCGCATGTTGACCTCTCACCTCTGTGATTTTGATCCTCTGAAGCTCCTGCTCAGCTAATGTGAGGGGGGCAGGGCCCGAGCAGGAGGACACATGACGCTGGTAGCCTAGCAAACAGATGTCCTCCTAGTGTTGCAAGCAAAACAAGAGGGCCTTTACAGGAAGCACAGGGCAAACACCTCTACAACACATCATCACAGCAAAACAGGCAGCCTGTCAAGGTGAATGTAAATTAATTTTAATATTTCTGACCTCAGCTGTGCCAAACATCTCATATTTCACATGGCCACCGCCAAACTCTTTCTTCACCGTGGCACGGGTGGCAGCATACAACATCTTTTGCTTCACCTGCAACCAACAGAGGGGAAAATATCTGTAGTGTTTGTGTGTGTGTTGCTGTCAGGTGAACGCTGTTAACAGGAAAGACTGAATTCAAGAAAGATTTGCTACAATGCTCATAAACGCCATGACTCCGACGATGTCATCAGTTTATGAATGTGTATTTGAAGTATTTGAAATCCTGTGTTACAAACTCTGGGTTGTGGGGTTTGAAAGACGCTGGCACTGACCAGGCAGGTAGAGTCGTATAAAAGATGGTATTAGGTTGCATTGTGGGACACATGACCCATGTTAGGACTAAGATTGACTTCTTAAGTTAAGTTTCTTCTTATGTCATCATGGGTGTAGGAGCCTCGCTACAATGGGTGTGACCCTTTTAATACCCATTTAACCTTTAACCTAGTCATACCTACATTGGACTTTTATATTCACAAACAGACAACATTTTCATTAATGTACTTATAGTACGTTAAAAATGATTTGTAAACTGATTATTTGTAAACTCTTTCTATTGGCCTTTATTTGTATGGACCCTGGGAGGTGCTGTTGGTGCCCTCAGATGACTTGTTTATATAAATATGGTACTGATGACCAATACGACGTTAATAAAGTGAATACAAGTGAATACAAGTGATCGACAGCGCGCAAGAGATTTTGGTTCTTCCAAAATATCACGGCACTAGGGACCAAAGGTCAGGATACTGCTGCCTCTGCTACTTTGATTTTGACCACTTTTTAAATCCCCCAGCTATATGTAACAGTATTGCTAAATTGGTGGAATGCTCCTTTAACCCTTGTGTCACCCTTCGGGTCATTCTGACCCGAAATGCCATTGAATTTGCCATTGCACTGATCCGAAGGGCGACACAAGGGTTAAGTCCCTTAAAACGTGCACATTTGAGCAATGTGCGTATGTATGCTAAGTTCAGTAGTTGGTGCAGAATGAAGAATTTGTGGTGCGACATACTGGAGACTGGTCAGGAGACCATGATATGAAGATCCACTCATAGCCCTGTGCATTCTGGGAGTCGAGGCGGTATAGGATGTAGCAGGGCTCCTGCTCGTCCAGGAGAGGAAGCAGAAAGTGATCATAATCCTGGTCCCAGCTTTTTTGCGGCTCTCTGTAGGCCCCCAGCACCAGCTGCTCTGAAAATCAGACCAGTACTCATCACATACCTTACGCTCCCTATATGCAGCGTGTCCTATCCAGAGCACAGTGACACACACACACAGACAAACCTCTGGGTTACAAAAATACTACCAGAGACGTTTCTGACAGGATGAGGCTAAATCTCTTCATGGAGCTGACAAATGAAATGATGAAATACACAAAACCAACACATGCACCTAAAGTCTGATGTCCTTGTGGGGTGCAGGGGGATTTCCTGACTCTCTCTCAGGGCATGTTGCTATTCTGAGGCACAGCACATTCCAGCTCTGCACACACACACAAACACACACACACACACACACACACATACACATACTTTCCATCAGTCATTCTCTCCGTCTTTATAGATCCATGTTAATTTCAAATTGTATGTAAATTATCTTTTTTCCTTAAAGTTAAAACAAAGTAAGACATATGCTATCAGCGGACAGTTTGGCGGTAGGAAACCAAGTAGCATTCCAAGCCAGCGGTGATGAAACCAGCCAGAATGACCTTATTTCTCCTTTGACATTGCAATGAACATGAGTGTCACCGGGCAGCAGCACGCAACCATGTCCAGTCACATGTGGTTCGAAATAGTCAAGTGACGCCCAGGAAGATCAGTGCTTCAGTAAGGAAGTAAAACAGAGCGGACGCCCTTTTGCTGTCTCTGTAGCACCAAGCTCGTCTCTATTGACATCAATTCTCCAAATGTGAGACCAAAAGCTTAATATGATAGTGACGATGAACCCAAAAGTCCCAGAATGCATCTGTCATGAATCAGATTACAGCTAGTCAGATTCCAAAACAAGATATAAACACCTCATGAACATATCACTCCATCTCCATAATCTGCTACCTACAAACCTATTGCCTCACTGGCTGACTTTTTCCACAGACTGCTCAGCTGACACGCTGAATGTGTGTTCTCACACAGCTGATGCAATCCTCTTTTCCTAGAAGTTAGATGAAGTCTGGTTTAACTAGCAGTGGTTGACCAACTGTGTTGTTTTGTCTGTGACCCCTGTCTACTTGCGATGCCTCGACACAATTCTTACTCACGCGAAACAATCTCAGAATGGAAAATGACCCCTCAGCGAAGGCGCAGGTTGTGCCTCTCGTGTATTTCCAAGACACTCGGGAAAAAATAACCAGAAACCTAGTGATCTTTGAAAAACCCAGAAGGTTCATTTATCAACAACTTACTGCTGTTTTGAAGGTACTTCCAGAATCTTTAAAGACTCTTCTAACCATCTGAATTAAATAATATTCTGTTTGTAACCAGTTTCTTAAATAGTTTCCTAATCTAAACAAAGAGGGTGTAAATAACATGTGCTTGTTTAATTTTTATGATGGGAAACAACATTTTTAAAAATTACAATCCGTTATATTTGATTATTCTAAATTGATGACACATTGTCTTATTTTACTTTTTCATACAAAAGTATGTTTTTTTGTTTTTGAGATCATTTCTGGGAAATCTTTTGTATTGTGCAGCAAACAGAATATAATATATTTCATCCAAGAGTCTTTTAGAACAGCTGAAAAGTGTTGTTAAACAACCTTCTGGGTTTTTCAAAGATCACCAGTAATTTATTTTTCACAAAAACAGACTCTGTGACTCGAATGTAATGGTGATACATGAGGCACAAACTGGGGAAACTGCAGAAACTGATTTTCTGCAGTTTCTTGTGAATACATCTTAGAAGGCTGGAGGAGATAAACCTAAATGGAACTCCAAAAGCATTAGAAAAGAGACATAAAAATAAACTTGTGTAGCAGAATACTTCCTACCCAGATACTTAGCTTCATCCCACAACCCCTTGTGAGGGTTCCGGCCCCGAGGTTGGGCTAGTCTGTAGTTCAAGAATGAAGAGCTTCCAACTCATGAAAAAGATACAACATGGCTGGTTTGAAAACATTTTGAGCCCCACAAGGCCACTGCAGCCATGTTTTAGGTAGAGATTACATTATAAAGCAGTGGTCTGTCCTGGGTCACTCACCATCTAGGATGCACACCTTGATGAGGCGCACTGCTCCACCTCTTGCCCTGGCCAGCAACTCCCTCAGCTCTGGCGTCACCACTAGTGCGAGAAACATGGCGGGTCAGCAGTCTCTTCCTCCCGCCAAGCGCTGTAGCAGGGGTGATGAAAGACGGAGAAGAAGCAATAGACAAGACTGGAGCTCTGCGGCACCAGGACCAAATATTCAGTCCAGTCAAGAGCCACTAAAATCCAACCAATGGAGAGAGTTGTAAAAATGTTCAATACTTCAGATGATGTGACTAAGTAGTTCTGACTACTGAAGAACTGGGTCGCTGACTGTGTCTGGACTCGTTGAGAGTGTGATGGTTTGAGGAGGGACATTGCTCAAGTAACTAGGACACCGTGTCATGTGCACAGTGAGGGAACCTGATCACCTCGCTCCCAAATTTAGCTCCCACTGGCTGACTGTCCAGACCTGGACACTGGACTGTGAACCCCCCCCCACCACCACACACCACACACCAGGACCTACAGTGGAGAGATGGCGAGCTGTAGACCTAATTACCAACTTCTGAGCCAAGGGCAATGAAGTCGGCTGTGTTGTCACAGGCAAGGTTTTGGTAGGATGCTCCTTGTAAGATCTCTGGGGCAGTTAGGCCAGCATGTAACCCACTGCACTGCTGTTTTACCATTGGCATCTTATTATAATTTGACCATGTATTGTTTGAGCAAAAACACCAATATTCTGCTCATGAATTACATGATTTTTGGCCCGACGAAGAAAGCAGCAGTTTCATTAAAAAGGAGCATATTGCTTTGGAAAGTTCACACGTTGTCAACATGTTACTCAGTTACCCCACACATGACCACTGTGATGGTCAACAGATTGTGTAAGATGCTTTTTGCTGTGATAAGTCATGATGACAGCTCTCAGGTCCTCAAAATTAAAACAGGCATTTAACTTATTTGATAAAGTAATAGTAATATAAAATAATAATTTTAACAAAGTAAATGTTACCCCGACAACTAAAAATCATCATGACCAAGATTCTAAAGTCTCATTTCAATTGATCTAGATACAAAACTACATATTTTCCACAGTAATACCCTATAATAACTTGTACTTCAGAAAGTTATTATTTCCTTTCAAAAGTGTTATAAATGTGACTCAAAAAGATGCTCTATAACGTTCATCTGGGAGTTTCAGGAAATGTAAGCGGAGTTTCTTAACTGATACCAAAGTGAATTAGGACAAAAATAAAAATGCATGTCAATACATTTGGATGGATTCATTCATTAAAAAACAAAATCAGTGGTTGAATCAGTTAAATGTGTCTTGCAACAACAGATCTCTCAATGACCTGCGTATTACGCATGTACACACACACACGACAACAATAAAGTTAACAAAACCAACTTCTTACAAAGAAACACTTTAATGTTAAATAGAAATATAAAAAAAGGATAGACAAATGATCTATTTCTGCAACCTACTTATTTACAATTTGAATTGAATGGGTCGCGCTTCCTGTGAAATTTACACCGAGCTCACTGTGCTGACCCCTGCTGGTCAATTCGACTTTGGTCTTCCAACAGAAGCCCTCACTTTGCTGTCTTCAGTCATCGATGGTGGGGAGCCAGAATGCCTGAAAGATGAGAAAGCGTTCAAAATGATCAGTCACATTAGAACATTCTACATTTACTGGCACTTTAGTGTGCATGTGTGGTCCATAAAGGTGGTTTCTCAGGTTTTTTTCTATTTTACTCCAACCCAATTCAGTACTAATTTACTTTCCATTCCCGTAATATAATAATGTGACTCAGTTTAGTGACATCACAATATATAAACATGTCATTGATACTAAATTCCCCTAATACATGTTAAACAACCTAATGCAGCTTCAAAAGTAATCATTAAGGAATCTAAATCAGTAACCCTTTCAGTCCACACTACCGGCCCCACTCACCATGTTGGAGCAGGCACTTGCAAACGTCATAAACTTTGGGTTGAACTGCAGGCAGGTAATCGGTCCTGTGTGCTTCCCATCTAATAAAGCCACCTTCATACCGCTCTCTGCATTCCACACATGGATCTTTCCATCCTCTGAGCCTGAAATGTACGTTTAAACAAAGACAAACATGAAAACATGACCAGTGCTGTTATATGATGGCTAAGTCCTGCGTAAAAAATAAAGAAGAAGAAAAATTTATTTGTCAAAAAAATGGTATTTGAGAGACATTTCGTCATATCACTGACCATAACATCTTTTAATATGCAAATGTTTTTCTATGTAGCATCACTACTGTTTAGGAACTGATTTTTGTACTTCAGGCCATTTTTGCCATGTGTTTTTCTATGTAAGTATGCCTTTAGTATAATTCAATATCAACAATTGGGGCTTTTTAATGCTTGTAAATAAGCCTAAATTTGGATAACAACAGGAGAGAAAGAGCGACCATAAACTTACCAATCATAACAAACTGAGAATCCGGAGTGAATGACGCCTCCAGTGTTACACCTTTGCTGTTGTTGTAGCCCTGTGGGTAAATGAACAACAGCATCCATGAGCAACTTGTTTGTGCATATTAGTATTGCAACTAGAGCTGTGAGATATAAATGAAAAATGTATCACGACACAATGTTTCATTCCAGTCAATATCGATAATTATTGATCATTTTTAATTACCTATTTTATAAAATAAAAACAAGGGAGAAAAATGGTTGAATTTAACCACCTTACTTTGAATTTAAATACGTTATTTTTCAAGGCACACTGGTAAAAAGTTTACAAAAGTAAAAAAGGGATAAAGGAATGATCTAACATTGATGCGCATTACACACATACAAAGACTGGAAGCGGCTAGAGTGATAAAATAGGTTTGTTGTATTTCCACTCTTGGTTGGGACGGTTTAAACACAAAGGGGGGGGTTATCTGACATCCGTCAGACTGCCAGCTGACCTGTCCTTTTTGTATTAGCAATTTCCTCATGGTCTAAACTAATTTTTCACTACATGCCGTTTCTGTTGTTGTGTCGCATATCGATGGTGCAAGTGTGCCACTCGTAGCAGCTCCATTATGAAGGGAATGATAAGTTCTTGAGCCATGGACCATTAGTTATGTGCTTTCATGGCGATTTGCATTTAAGTGAAATGATAAAACAGTTTTCTTGTCACTTTTGATCAAGTGACTATCGCCAGAACATATCATTTTATCAGGCCTACTTGCAACAGTGAACAGTTTGTTGGGAAGTGACGATGACTTGTCTCTTACCCCAAAGGAATGTAGCACAACACCCTTGAAAGCATCCAAGATGCGAAGGGCTCCACCATTAGTAGAAAGAAGAATGAGTTTTCCGTCATTGCTAAACTTGAGTCCTGTCCACTCGCATGTCCGGTCATACTGAAGCTTGAAGGTTGCAAAGGGACCCTGTTGATGAGAGGATTCGTGAATATGTCTAATAAAATTAAAGCTATTCAGATATTAGACAAATATACATCATCTTACCTTGTCAAACGACCGCAGGTCATAAAGTTTTACCATCTCCGAATTTATTCCAGAAGCAAAAATGAGGCCCTCTGGATCGAAGGAGCACACTGGCTTCCCCTGTAGGTGCATCAGACCCTAAAATTGATAAGATGACAAGAGATGGTCGGTAACAGTTATTTATATTGTAAATGACATATTAGTGCAACACAAATTGATGCTCACCAGATTACAAAAAAAAAAAAAAAAAAAAAAGGTACTCACTTGGCAGTTAGGTGACCGCAAATCCCACAGTCTAATGGTTTTATCTAATGAGCCAGAAATAAATGTGTCATCCACGGGAGACATGGAGAGAGACGTCACTCTGGTCACACACCAAAAAATAAAATAAAATGAGAACACAGAACACACTCTTAACATCAACTCATGGTAAACACAGAAGAGCATAAATCCAGTTCTCACCTCTTGCTGTGCCCAGGAAAGTAGCGGATGTATTTATTGTCATGAAGCGACAGGTATCGGATAGTATCTTCAGGAATAATAACACAATAACAAAATTACAGAGTCATACATTAAACATGACCAGAAACAGCAAAAAACACAAGCTGGTATCCAAACATGAAGTTGATTACAGGCAGGTCTGACAAGTTGACTCCACCGTGGGCAAGGCAGTCATTTGTACAGTTAGCTCCTGTATGGGGCAGAATCACAGACCCTCAAACTGTACAAACAACTACCTCAGACCAAAGTGAGCAGTGTGTCCCCAACGATCCAGCAGTGGTCCACAGAGGTATGGCTTCCTATAAACATCATCCACTGGCCAATGTCTCAACAGTCCAACCAGTGAAACATATCATATGTCAAGACAAGATAACGTTTGGTATTTTGATTAAGACAATACTGAGATATAACTTAAATGTTATCTTCTCCTGCATTACAATGAAGTGATTCAATTGTCTGAATGTATATGACAAACAAGTTTTTGAACATCAACCTACCGTCGATTTTGTTGGAACTGTAAACCACAGTGTTTGCAGCATGTGTGTACCTGATCAGATCCACTCCATATTTTTTACTGTAGAGAGTCCTCTTGGGTCTGTCATAAATCAGATTAGGTGGGGGGGAAGAATAATACTTGAATAAGCATTTCAATCACTAAAGGATATTAATCCATGCTGACAAATAATCTATCAATCATTTTGTAATTGATTCATTGTTTGTTATACAAAATGTCCAAAGACAGTGACAAATACCTGCCACAATTTCAAATTGCTTGTTTTGTCCATCAAACACTCTAAATTCCCAAGATACTCAATTTATGAAATATTATATAAAAAAGAGAAGCAAATGTATACATTTGAGAAGCTGGAGCCAGCAAATGTTTTACATTTTTTGCTTGAAAATAGATGACTTAATCACCAAAATAATTGGAGATTGATTTTCTGTGGATGAACTAATCGTTTCAGCATTAATTGAAATTTTAGCCTATTAATCAAAAAGATCGATACATTTACAAGCTAGTACAATCAGATCTGTTCGAGCAATGTACGGTTTAAATCAACTCAAACATACGTGACCACTACTAGCCTTTTTAATTGTTCAACTCTCTTGATTTTAATAAATGACGGTCTACTTACAATATGACGGACACGTAGCATATTACTTACAATCACAATATTTAAGACACCAGAAATCTTACATCTCATACAGATGTAGCTTATTATGCTATTATGCTGGCTAGCAGGCCTCGCTAGCTAGCATAGCAAGTAGCTAACGTTAAAAACAATACGATTAAATGGACATAAAACGCTCTTACTTTCCCTCTTGGCAGTCGTACAAAACTAAGGAATCGTCGTCGCTGCTGGAAATAATTGTTTCTCCGTTTGAACTGAAATCGAAGCAATTAATTTTGTCGGAATTTTCTCGAAACACCTTAGCAACTCTGAAGCTCCGCAGCACATTGTCCGTCAGCTTCATTATGGCCTCTGTCTCTGTTTGAGGGGCAGCAGGCCCTCGTTTCACTTTAAGTCGGATTACAGATGTTCCTTATAGTAACTCGTATATATATATATATATGAACTGCGGTGGTGCTAACAGTTATTTTTTTAAAGACGTATGCTTCAAAAACCCGCCTGTGGATTCCACGGGAACGACGAGGGAGGGAAACGCACCGCCTTCGCAACGTCGGTGACGCGCATATCATCTGGGGCGCGCATAGGTCCAAAACCACACGAGTTATCGCGATAGTTGCATGGTCGCCATAATCCGTGATATATACAGAGAGTTAAAAAACACGAAAATCTGATCAGAGACAATTCGAAGATAAAATTGTATTTTACTTTTGACTGTCACCCAATGTCTCTTTCCCATCGATCCTGGTTTCATTTTATTTGCTTGTCTAAATGCTGCCCCCCCTCTGATCCAGCACCTTCTGTCACGTTTAGCAGCGTGTTTGTCAGCCTGCTCTACTTTCTGCCACCTTCTAGGGTTTCTCTCAAGGCAGCAACATGGACGAAAGAGAAGCGAGGGAGGACATAACAGCAGGAATTTTGTCCTCACAGAAAGGAGAAAGGACCCAAATGCAGACAAAGCAGGTGATCTGGGGATGATGAGAGACTTATTTAAACAAAAGAACACTTACAGACAGGCATGTAAGTCCAGGTCTGGAAACAAAAAACACAAGGGATGTCCACAGGGGTAAGTAGTAGGGGTAATTTATACTGTAGTTAATACAGTATACATTTTTTGTAAAATCCCGAATTGTTACCCCCTTATTCCATAACTGTTCCCCTGTTCCTACTTGGCACATACTGTACTCCAGCATTATTATGTTGTGGGCTGTAATCTAAAGTGTTACCCCTGAATGTCTGTCAGAGTTTTTGATGGTATCAAAAGTCCCATTGGCTGATGAATGAATCCTCAGCACTGAAATATTACACCAAATACAATTTGCTTGACTACCTGCCGTTTCTGCAAGTGAGAGTACAACGCAAACTTAGGCTCACATGCCTCATTGACATGTTTGGTTTTCAAAGGGAGCACGAACGCAGGCGTCTTCACAGCTCAGATAAAACCAGAGTTGCGAACCAGCGTTCGCACAAATTCAGTGTAAACTAGTTTTAGCTGTGTACCCTTTGAACTGCGCTCCAAAGTCTGTCAGATACTATGCTCACGGATAGTACTTTGTGTCACTTTGTGTCAGCCAACTATACAGACTAATGGACAGCTGGGGTTTCGAGGGTTTGCTGTGTCCTGTGGACCATTCAAGTCAATCATTACACACAGGGTACACAACTCTAATCACTCTCTGGTCAGATCTTTGCTACACTGCCTGACTGCCGAGCTGGAGCACACATAACCGGCTTCCACAGGAAACCACAGGCTTTATATCCCATTTACAACATTCACAGGTAGGCAGCCTCATGAGTTTTCAGAACGCAGTTTTACAAGGAAGTGTGCAACTGACTCAGGATGATAACAGCTATTATGTAAGGCTTTGGTTATATTTTTTTGATGTTATATTTATTGCTTTACTGCAAATGTCACTGGCATTTTGATGTTCAGACGGCTTCCCTTTTCAATGCACGGTGCTTGTAGGTAAAGCTGTGCCAGTATCTCACATTGATATAGTCTTACTTTTCAGCAGTACTCACTACTCCATGCATTCCAGACACTGACTTATGGTTCTTTAAAATACTTTAAACATCAGAGGTAAAAGTGGCCTTCAACCAACCAAAATGATTTGTGAATAACTGTACAATAATGGGCAGAGACATTTTTTTAAAATAACATGTTTGTGGCAACTGTCTTTATAACTGATGACTTGAATTTGTAATCTTTCAGGCAATTTCTGCACAGACCCACTGAACTGTCCATGGCCCGTGTTCTTTCCCTGTTCCGGCCTCAGCTGTCTTTGGCCCTAGTGGGCAGGAGAAAACCTACGTTGTGCAAAATGTCAATGGACTCACGGGCACGTGGTGTGTTTGCAGCTGCAGTGGAAGCTGTGCAGCCAGACACTGTGGTCCGGCAGAGTATGGAGCGCAAGGACGACTTGGTCATTATCGATGGTCACATATTCACACTCAAACACAACCTGTACTTGGTGGGCTTTGGAAAAGCTGTTCTGGGTATGGCTGCCGAGGCAGAGAAGATTATTGGGGATCACTTGGTGAAAGGAGTAATAAGCGTGCCACATGGGATTCAGCAGACATTACAGCAGCATGGGAAAGAGTAAGCAAAAACCATTAGGACGTAAACAACTTAAAGGTATTACACAAAAAATAAGATTAGGCAGCATAATAAAATGTCTCACTTCCATCACAGCCATCTGTTGTTAAAAGAAAACAGTCGCATCAAAGTAATGGAGGGAGCTAAACACAACTTGCCTGACGCTGATGCCCAGAAGGCAGCTGAAGGGATCAAGCAGTTAGCCAGTGAACTAACGGAGAAAGACCTGCTACTTGTACTGATTTCAGGTAAAAATATATATTCTCTTGTGTTTTATTTACAAAATGAAATGTAAATCTCTAATTGAAAATTGTGTCTAGGTGGAGGCTCTGCACTATTACCTGCGCCCATCCCACCAATCTCATTGCAAGAGAAACTGGATGTTACCCGCAAACTTGCAGCTGCTGGTTGCACTATTCAAGAGCTGAACACTGTGCGACGCGCCCTGTCTTTCTTAAAGGGTGGAGGGCTCGCACATTGTGCTCACCCTGCCCAGGTAACATACTTTTCTGTAACCAGCATTTTATTGTAGGGGAGAACTCATGCCAGCATAGTAGTTTGAATATCACTCCTCTATATGCTTCTTCACAGGTGGTTGCACTGATATTGTCCGATGTAATTGGAGACCCTCTGGACTTGATAGCCAGCGGCCCCACAGTGCGCAGTGAGGTGTGGCCTGAAGAGGTTTTGTCAGTCCTTGAACGTTACAAGCTGTTGAACTCTCTACCAGCCTCAGTAACGAAAGTTCTTGGGAGACCAAGTCCCTGGTGGAGGGAGAATAAGGATGAATCTAATACATCAGGACACGTTCTCAACGCTGTGATTGGCTCCAACAGTGTTGCCCTCAAGTGTGCCGGTCACCGGGCTCGAGAGCTAGGCTTCCGCCCTGTTGTGCTGGCACCAGGAGTGTGTGGCGATGTAAGGTCAGTCTCCAGACTTTACAGCCTCCTGGCCCGCTTTGCTTGTTCTCGACAGGAACCTCCTCCAGAGATTGCCGCCGAGGTGCTGAGGCTGGGCCCTGAAGTAGGAGTAGAGAGCTGGGACCTCTGCCGTACCATGCAGGTCTTGGGTGAAGGACTTACAGAAGGATGGGGTGCCACGTGTCTGTTAGCTGGAGGTGAGCCCACTGTGGAGCTGACAGGCAAGGGTCGAGGTGGTCGAAATCAGGAGCTGGCTCTGCGAGTAGGACTAGAGCTGAGAGGCCTGGACCTCCCGCCTAATGGTCCTGTCTTCCTAAGTGGTGGAACTGATGGTCAGGATGGACCCACTGAGGCAGCAGGGGCCATCACTGATGGGGGGTTGTATGAAGAGGCACAAGCACAGGGGCTGGACATCGACAAATTCCTTACCAACAATGATTCTTACACTTTTTTTACACGTCTTTCTGCTGGGCAGCGCTTACTTCTACCTGGCCTAACCTGCACAAATGTGATGGATGTGCACATGCTACTTATCCCACCAAATCCCACTTCCACATGATAATTAAAAAGAACACAAAATAAAATGAATGAAGTCGACTGGCTGTGGACAAATAAAGTTTGTGTTTATCAGACTTGGTATCATAGTACCTGTTGTATTTAAACTCTTCAGACATTTTTGGGCCCATATCTGTGAAACTCTTTGTAAATTTTCACAAAAGAAAGGCTGGTATTGGTATATTAAATCTGATCAATCGCAAAGTATAAGATAGGGATGGAATTTAGTTCTCCCTCCAGTATTAAGGTTTCAGCAAGGAGCAAAAAGCATATAAATAGTGGAATTGCTGACTATCTTTTTTTTATATCACTGCTAAATCTTTTACAACCCAGCTCTAGCAATTAGGGACGTCTGTGACATCAGTATTTCCAAACACAACAAATTTAATATCAATCAAGCTATTTGCACAACACTGGCAGTTGTATTATCTTTCAGTTTTGCTGCTGGTCTCTTCGGGTACTTAAAGATACCTATAATATGCTGCTGATTTTGTCAGTTCATTTCACAAGAACTATGTACATCATTAAACATTGCTGTAAATACACACTGGAGTACATTGTCTTGTACTACAGACTTGTAACTTGTTGCTGACTCTATGTCTCACACAATGCACATAGAAAGCCTTTTACTTTCTCATGTTTCATTATTTGACATTAAATCAGTGGATTGAACTGAGCTATTTTTGACACAACAGAAAACTAATATCAAAATGAAACAAATTGATATGTACTGAACACAAATTTATAGAAATTATTAATTTGCCCTCAATAGAGGCACCTTTGGCAGCAATTACAGCCTTGAGTCTACCCAATATGGATAGCTTGGTTTTAGCATTGCAAATCTGAACATTGCCATTTCTTTTACAACATATTACAAAAATCTTTTATCCTTCTTTGCAATTTCCCTTAAGCGCATTTGATTAATGAGCTGTTGGTCCTTTCAGATACATATTGTATTGATTACACACATTTGATTTTCATGAGAATTGTGGGCTATAGTTGTGTCATGAACAGGGTGAATCAATTACTTTCTTATTTGTGCCTAATTTTGTTCAATTTGTAGAGATTTGTTTTTACTGATGCAGGGGTTTGCCATGCGTCAATGTTGTAAGCAAATGAATGAAACATGAAAAAGTCAAAGACGGGTGAATACTTTAAGACAATATCTCATTTCAAGTGCACAGAATCCTAACATGTTATGAGAAAGTGTTGTTAAAATTTCATGGACAAATGAGGGAAGATGTAAGACGTGAACTGTTTTTCGTGAGTATTCCAGCAGTCACGTCTTCTTAAGGCAACCTTAATTTACACAGAAGCCATGAATATTCTTCTGAAGCCTCTTGACCAGCCAAAAGGATCAATATATGTATTTAGGCAGCGTGAGGTTCTGCTCAATGACCAATGTTGACAGGAACAAATAAATATCTCACAGCACTATAGGCTAGTTGATTTAATGGGTATTAGTGTGTCACCGTTGTTATGAATGTTCTCTGGGCAGTCACCAGAAGCTGCACGCATCTTGAATGCACCGATGGAGCTTTATTATCAGAAAACACACATGGTGGTGCATTTAACGTCTCTGGGAGATGTAAACTGTCCATCTCTAATTTGGATTCCAAAGTGCAAGTCCAAAGTCCAACACCATTGTCCTGCTAATCTCGGTGAGTCTTCGGGGTCTCTCCTGCTCTGCTTTCCCTGCAAGAACAACAGAATGACATTACAAGCAAAAATCAGTTGCATTACAACAACACATTCATAATGCAATTACACACACCCACGATCAGTGATTTATAGGCAATAACTTGCAGCTTCGGTTGAGAAAACATGACTTGCACTATACCCATTCAAGTTTGGAACTGGAGGCGGTCTCTCCAGATGCCCGATCATTCAGGCATTATAGAACCCAACCTGGACCAAGACCCTAAATCTAGCCACTCTTACCGCTAACGACGACTTGTTCAAACGGAACCTTTAGACTGTTCGGACACCTACCATCCACTCAGGTGAGGCGCTGCATCAGGTGTGCCTCCGTTCTGTCCAGTCCCCCCTGAACGTCAACACAAACAGAAATGAAGCCACCGGGGCTACAGCACTAGTTTAGCAGGCGATGCAGGTACAGGGCGGAAAAACAGAACTCACCCTGGCGATAATACATGTCGTTCACTGTGTTCCCGTAGACTTTCCACGCAAAGTGAATTCCGATCAGACTAAAAATTAACCAGCTGAGTAAGATTTTGAATATGGAGACTCTCATGTCGTTGGCGAGCCAGTCGTCAACAAATTCGGAGAGGAACGACAAGCAGCTGTCGGCAATGCGGGACAAAAACTCGAAATCCCACGGTTCCTCCATAGCGTTCCAGTTATTCAGATAAAAAGAGATCAACGAGGCGAACTCGCTATCCTATGGATGATGTTAAAAACGTCGCCCATCCCAGGCAACGCACAACATCCTGGTCGCCATCTCTGACGTTGCGATGTTTCTATCAGTGACGAAGATTGAAGAATCGGAGATGACGTAGATTACGTAGCCCAGCTAGCTCGCAACGCTAAATGTCCCGCAAATAAACAGTGTCATGTTTATTCTTTAGGTAAACTATAAATATTCATTATTGCTATACTAACGTATTTATGTGGCTACAATACATCCTACAAATTGCTACGCGTTGCAACTGAAGCGAATTCTACTCCTAGCAGAGATGCGTAATGTAGCTAGTAGCAGCTAGCTCCTGGCTACATTAGATGGCTACATGTCAAAATGTCTTCGTTGAAAAGGCACGTGGAAATCCCTGTTTTATTATAAAAAGCGATACCATGTCGTACATGTTTACAAGTGGCCGTGTATATTACATTACGTTTGAACAAATCATTAAAACAACACAAAAACCAGCCGAAATGTACGTTACTGCCCAACGCAGCGCGTATTGGCTGTCTGGAACGTACCCTGAGGGGGGCGGGAACAGCAGTAGCCACCGAGCAGCCTGATTGGCCAGTTGAGCTTGTCATCAGTGATTCCGGATGTCTGCTGCGGTAAGAGGAAAATTTGTTTTCTGCTTCTCATTCCTGACAGCTTGGTTTGCAACCGGCAGCCGACTGAAGCTGATGTAGCGAATTAGACATTCGACCCAACGTTTCGACTGTACAAAATCGTAAGTTTTATTCCTTGTGTCTATGTGTCTAATTTTATCTGACCACGATTTCTTACATGCTCACTGTTGAGCCGAGGCCATGAAATTGATCTGTGTGTGTGTCGCTTGCTAGCAGGCAATGTTAGCCACGTACCTAACTACAGTCAACATTATCGAGTTGCATCGGAATTCGCTGTCAAACGGACAAGTGAGCGTTCTTCACGGCGAGCGTGTTAGCAGACAAGCGAACGTTGGCTTTGTAAGTAACTTAAGCTATTATTAAACAAACGTTAGCCCCCTTGGCTCTGGCGGTCAAATAATACCAGTTTCTTTCGTCTCTCCGTCTAACCGACTGCCGTTTTTCTGTAGTGTAACATTCGCCAGGCTGCAGAAAGTTCTAACCAGTCTTGAATTCCAGAGTGTGTTCAGTATCTTGGAGTTGTAATTCTCCTCTGTAACCACTTATCCTCTGTTATCATGTGATCAGACCACTGGTCCAGCATAAGTAATCCTATTCATTAGAGATTGAAAAGTATGAGGTCTCAAGGTTCAGCTACAGCCACTGAAGTACATTAGTTAGAAAGCTGTGGATTTGGAATTGTTTAGTTATAGTATGCTTTTTTTTTTTTTGTCCCTCCAGTGACTGGGATGGTATCATGGAGAGAGAAAATCATCGAGAAGGAGAACCACAGGGAGTGAAGATTTGTGATCCACCCTCAGAGAGCAATCCACCTGGTAAATTATTTAATGTATTATTAAAGCTATTCTAAATTTCAGCTCACCTGTCTTAATTTCAGAATTTTGTCTTTTTGTCCTAGTTGACACCTTGGCAACTTCTCTCTCTCTCTTGGGGAATCACATGTTTCCTGATCCAGTGGAGCGAAATGACAGCACAACTGTTAACAAAGAGGAGCCTGCACATTCACTGCAGTCAGATGTTACAGCAGAGGAGCACAGTCTGGGTGCAGAGCCCCATTCTAAGCAGGTAACAAAGCTAGAGACTGAGGAGACTGAAAGTCCAGATTGTCAGAACAATGTGTCCACACAGCCATCTGACAGAGGAACTGAGGATGCTGCTATTGACAATGACCAGAGTGACTCTGGGGACTTTGTCGTTACAATGCTGGCCAAGGCCAAGCTGGAGGAGCAAGGTATAGGTGTGAAGGGAAGGTCATCTCCCTTGTTGGAGGCAGGCACCCAGGAATGTCCTGCATTTATATCCCATCGTGATGAGGATGTGACAGCCGACAGCTGGCGGCAGCACAGGAAGCACGTTTTTGTGCTAAGTGAAGCAGGCAAACCCATCTATTCCCGATACGGCAGTGAAGAGGCTCTTTCATCCACAATGGGAGTCATGATGGCACTGGTTTCTTTTGTTCAAAGTGGAGATAACATCATCCGTTCAGTCTATTCAGGTGAGAGCATTCGTGTGATTTTAATGAAATTTTTTTTCACATTTGTTTTTTACATTATTGTAAATGTAAATTTCTGTTTACATAAAAGAATGTAGAAATTTCAAAGAGGATTCTTGGTAGAAATGGGACCACAGTGTCTCTGGTGGATAATACTTCTGTTATACTATCCTTAATGTTTGTTGTTGTCTCTTCCTTCCATCAGAGGGGCACACCGTGGTGTTCTTACAGAAAGGACCCCTAGTGCTGGTGTGTGTTTCCAGCAGTCGTCAGTCTGCGCGGCAGCTGCGTGGAGAGCTCCTCTATGTGTACTATCAGATCATCAGTATGCTCACCCAGGCCAGCATATCCCGCATCTTTGAACACAAGAAAAACTACGACCTGAGGAGACTCCTGGCAGGCTCAGAGAAGATCCTGGACGGTCTTCTCAACCTGGTGGATTCTGACCCCAGCTTCCTGCTAGCAGCAGTACACTGCTTGCCTTTAGCTTCCTCTCTCAGGGACTCTCTCAGCCAGATCCTCCAGAAAGCGATCACCCCCAATCTGGTTTTCTCCATCCTCATCGCCAAGAACCAGCTGCTCACCATTGTCCAAGAAAAGACAGTCATCGAGGACAACAGGCTGGAGCCTGCTGATATCCACCTCCTGCTCAACCTCATTGGAGCCTCCTCTGCCTTTCAGGCAGGGGAGATTTGGACTCCCATCTGCCTACCCCTCTTTAATCCTGACTGTTACTTTTATGCATACATTTCTTACCTGGACCCTCCAGAATGCACTGTTTGTTTGCTGCTGCTCTCAACAGACAAGGAAGCTTTCTACGCTGTAGCTGAGTGTAAGAGGAAGATAGAGGAGGCCATGGTGGCTCAGAACTCCCTGAGCCTCATTGCCAAAGTCCAGTCATACAGTGTGAGCCAGGTGGGCGTCTCAGACCTCAGGCACTTCATGTACAAGCCGTTTGATGTGCCAGACAACTACCGGCAGCTCACTCAGTTCACCAGGTGTGTGTTTGTGTATCTGTCAGTATCCATGCAAATACAGGAGGGACATATGAGCCTAAAATATGCACTGCATGTAGACAAGTTGGACATGATTTTTGTCTTGCGTAATGTCTTTGTTTTTAAACATTTATTCGTGAAGTAACATGCTCTTAGTCTCAAGAAAAAATAAATGTTTTACATGAAGGCCATGGCTTGTGCACAGTATAAATACATTTTATGAAAGAAAAGAAATACTGCATAATGTGGTTGGTGTTTACAAATCAAAGTGTACTGCTTGTATATTGGGTACTTCAGAATACGAGGGTTTCTGAAATAGTGCTTCCAGTTACAAGGGCACAGAAAAATAAAAGAAATTGTAAGACATTCAGTAAGTCTTCCACTAATCCTGCCAATTCACTTATCTCTTAATGAGCTGAGCTGAAAGCATTAGCTGTTCTGTGAAGCTTTTCTTTTGTTAGGCCTCTTACTGTGCATCTTTGTCTCATCAGTATCAAAAATCAGTAGTTTTAATGATGGAAACATGTTTTTGAATACGTCTGTATCTTTATGTGAAATCTTTGTACGCCTTTCCTGTCTGTAACCTTTTTACTCTACCATTTGTCGCTGCATGTAGCCCAGAGATGGAGGCACCATACGGAAGTGAAGGGGAGAAAATGAGACTGCTGGACCTTTATCGTTACATGCACAGCCGCATCCACAGCACCTCACGACCCCTCAAGCTCATCTACCACGTTGCTGAGAGGGAAACTCTGCTAGCCTGGGTATGTAGCTGTATTTGCAGATACATGTCCCTGTACCTGTGTATGACTTGTGAATGCTGAGTGTATTCAGTTACCTTTTGACATGAGGGTGTCTGAAAATATTTTAAGGATTTTTGAAGAGATAAATTTAGCATGTTGGGAAATGCTTTTATTTTTTATTTGCAGAGAGTTAAACAAGAAGATCAATATCACTCATATCTATCCGGTTCAATATGAAGCCGGGAGACAGTTAGCTTAGCTTAGCATAAAGACTGGAAACAAGGGGGGACAGCTAGCTTGGCTCTATCCAAAGGTTTAACCTGTACGAAAACCTAAAACCACAAGTTTAAAGTTTATTTGTCACGTGCAGAAAAATATGGCTAAAAAATAGACATCAAAAAATAAATAAATATCAAGTAGTCCTGTGCATAGTGCAAGATGCCTGTGTGTGTATAGAGGGAGAGAGAGCTCACTGAGAGTTGGAGAGGGGGTGTGCGAGATAGGTAGAGGGGGGCAGAGGGCAGGGGGTGGTTGTAGGTTGTTCATCGTCCATCATGCGTTACTGTTTAGAAGTCTGATTGCATGAGCGTAAAAGCTCCTCTTGAGTCTATCAGTCCTTGCTTTGTGGCTACAGAGGCGCTACCCAGTCCTCAGCATTTTGAACAGACTGTGACCTGGATAGTTGGGGTCTTTCCCGATGCTGACAGCCTTGGATTTGCACATCTTGTAGTAAAGTAAATGTGGTTTTACTGGAGTTCGTACACCGATCAGCCATAACTTTATGACCACTGAAAGGTGAAATGAAGAACACTGATTATCTTGTTACAATGGCACCTGTCAGTGGGGGGGATATATTTCGCAGCAAGTGAACATTTTGTCCTTGAAGTTGATGTGTTGAAGTAGGAAAAATGGGCAAGCGTAAGGATGTGAGCAACATTTGTCAAGGGCCAAATTATGATGGCTAGCCGACTGGGTCAGAGCATCTCCAAAACTGCAGCTTTTGTAGGGTGTTCCCGGTCTGCAGTGGTCAGTACCTACCAAAACTGGTGAACCGGCAAACAGGTTCGTGGCTCATTGATGCGCGTGGGGAGTGAAGGCTGGCTCGGGTGGTTTGATCCAACAGAAGAGCTTCTGTAGCTCAAACTGCTGAAAAAGTGAATTCTGGTTCTGATAGAAAGGTGTCAGAGCACACAGAGCATCGCAGTTTGTTGCACATGGGGCTGTGTAGCTGCAGACCAGTCAGGGTGCCCATGCTGTCATCATGTTATGGCTGATCAGTATATATTGGACTATTTCTTGGCTGGGCACAGTGACTGTATATACATAACCTGTTTAATTAGCAAGCTTTAGAGGTGCTGGTAGGTGGATTTTATTCCCTTTGTACAGAGTTAGGCTCGCTGGTGCTAGTCTTTATGCTAAGCTAAGTTAGCCAGCTACTGGCTGTAGTTTCATATTTGATGAACAGATGTAGATAGTGACTGTCTTTTAGGTTCAACTTTGATGTCCCCACCTAAAATGTCCATTTTCCTTTCCACTGTAGGTCACAAGTAAATTTGAGCTGTACACCTCCTTCAGTCCTCTGGTGACAAAGGCCTGTGCCATTACTGCTATCACTAAGCTTCTAAGGTGGATTAAAAAGGAGGAGGACCGTCTCTTCATCAGATACCCCCCAAAGTATTCAACCACACCAAACCCCAGCAAGAGCTCTCGAGGTGGCAAATCTGACCAGCAAGACTCGACAGATAACGGGTTCTTATCTCTTCTATAGAACTCTCTTAGTGCTACTATAGTTGCTCTGCCTCATTCAACAATAGTTTGTACACTGGTTCCAAGATATTTTTGAACCCTCTTTTGACACTTGTTGGACTTGAAAAACATTGACTACTGGAATTGCTACATTTTACACTATTTAAGAAGGAATGATCTCTTTCAAACTAGTATTATTTCTTTCCCTTAACAAGAAAGCATGTCATTGCATCACTGCTTTCGATCTGAAAGTCAGGGCAAAACAGCATTAGTACGTTTTAAACTGAACTGTGGTAGAAAATAATTGCAATGATATTTAAATGTTTTTATATTGTTTTATTACGGCAACAAGACAGAAATGATCCTCACGGACAGTGAATGTATCGCACAGATGACGTCAAACATGTTAATTCATGTGGTATAGCTTTTCATCGCGTCTTTCTTGTGTAAGTAAAATGAACTTTCTCAGACTAGTTCTCGCATATATATTATTTTTCATGATACTAAAAAAAGCATCCCACTGTTACAAAGGAGGATATGCAAGAAATTAAAGTGTGTGTTATAGGCTCAACATAAACTGGAATAACAACAACTGGAACTGCCAGAACAGGGATGGGCCACCATCTGTCATACAGGGTCATGAACAAAGTGCCCTTTATGAGTTTGCTTGCACAACTCTGACAGACAGAACTTGCAAACATGGTGGTGTTTCATATCCCACTGATGTTTCTACTCAAATTAAAATGATCAGGTTTCATTCATGTTAAATTTTGTGTAGAAAGCAAGTAGGAAATCCCGGCCTGTTAACGCCTGATCACTTTACATGATCGTCATTGTCATTGTTGGTGTTTTCATTGCTAGGAGTCAAACCTTGTTTAAATTTGGAGATCATTTGTTAAGCTAAGAAAATGCCACTGAGCTCACGCAGTGTTTTTCTACAGATACTAATAGTACGATTGATCTGTTGACACTTAATGTAGTGACTTCAGGCGACTCATCCTTTTGGATAATAGTTTTGTAAAGATCTATAGGTCTATAGACAATAGCCTCATCCTTGTCCTTTTTGAGGAATTTCCTGTCAATTCAAGTCTTAAGAGTATGTCAATAGTATTATGAAATAAATCCCAGGTTGCACAAATCCATACTTGTCCTCATTAAGTAGAGATGTTGTGTCATTAATTATCTACCAGAAAGTGACAAATTAACATTTAGTAACGCTTGATTTTTGCAGGTCTGTAATCATTTTCTTGAAAAGAATTATGTAATTTTGTCCCAATTTTAGGAAAAATAAACGGTTAACTGTAACTTCCAATTAATTGCTTGTGTAACCGTGAGTCTGTTAGTCAGCACATAGCAGGTGAGCAGAATGTGCAATTATTGGAAATTTGTCTACAGGAACATATTCAGTTCCAGCAAATTTCCAGTAACAAACCAACAATGAAGAAATAGTTACTTGGGTTTCAAATGATCTGGTCTTTCAAGGAATTCTACTATAATTAGGACAATATTACATAGTTCTTTCCAGGAAACATCTGAGAACATTATTTTGACATTAAGGAAACATTTAATTGGAAACCTTACTGTCAGGATGTCTTTGGTCAGCGTCGTTTGCCATGTACAACTTCAGAGGCTCGATGTGACCTGAAGGCCAGCCCTCACCCAAGAACAATTTAGCCTCACAGAAATCAAAACTAATGTAATAGTAAGTGTAAATACCAGCGGTAAACTGAGACAAGTTTCAAGAATTAACATGTTTAGAGTTTAAGATGTGACAAATACATTGTGGACACCTGGCAAATATTGTCCTAATGTAGGTTAATGGTAAATATATCAATTTAACTCATAAACATAACTTTTTTTTTTTCTGTACCTCTTGACATATCCAGGATCTAACACAAACATGGTGACGTTTATACCTGGTTTTCCGTTTACAGCATTATGATGGTGTTTTTTTCTTCATTGGTCCAATTAATGTGATATAGTACAAGTTAAGTGGCTGATGACCTAAACACAAGCACTTCATATGTACAAAATGGTCACTTGATATTTCCTGCACAATGTTTACAAAAGCACGCACATACAAATACGATGAATACTAGGTGCTAGACAAAAGTACATGTTTATTAGTATACCGCACTAATAAATGTTCATGGGAGCATTATCTAGTGTGCGGACCTTTTGTTTTCCCTGTCCCAGTTTTCCACTTTATATTTCCTGACATTACATTGTAAGTTAAATATCATCATGTATACACTTGAATACCACACAATGGATTATGGGATAATATAGGAAGTTGCTGCCGGGAAGATGTTTGCATCTTCCAGGAGGCTGTGTTCCGTGGCCACATTAGATGCCTTTGAAATGGGTCGGGCTGACGCTTGCAGGACAAAACGCAGCATACAACAATCGATGCAATGTTTCGATCATCAAGGTCTTTGCCAGGTGTAGAACATTGCATGAAATGTTGCATTCAGTTTGCAGTTTACTTCACTTTTAACTTCAAAGCTTCATGTTAATGTCTCTTCTTATACTTAGATTGTGTCCCAAAGGAGGGGAATGCAGATGATACGATGTACTTAAGTTGAGCAGGTGGAAAGTGGTTAATAGATGACATACACGTGCAGTTGTTTCAAACAGCATTTATTCTTGTGTGAGAAAATATTGTCTCAGGCAGATTATAGATCTTGCGGTACAATTCAAATGGCAAGACCAAAAATCTCCCGTGCCACCGAAGAGAAAAAAAAAAAAAAAAAACCTACTCTTGTAGACTAGTACGCTCACTGCTGTCTACAGAGCTCAGGTCTTGTGCCACCTTAAACTTCTAGAGAATATGTTCTGACATGTTGGTGAACGCCATCACTATTACAAAGAGCTACTTAGCATCATACATAAATCTTTTCAATATTTTACTTTTTAAATAACACTCTTGACTGCCACAAATTATAAATTAAAATCTAAATTTGATTTCTGCATTCCTTAAATTACTTCATGTAAGCCAATATAAACATACATTTACATATTTACAAAACTATACACATGCACCTTTACTACACAGAGGTTGTACTCATATATGTATATACTATATACACACACACACACACACACGCGTACACACACATTTTTGCCACATACAGTTCGGTCCATAAGTATTTGATAGTGACACAAGTTTTGTACTTTTGCCTCTTTGCACCACGAAGAGTAGACTTTCAGCTTTAATTCAAGAGGTTCGACTTTGATAATGATACGCCTACCTCCTCGAGAGCATTCTTGACTTTGCTAGATATTCTGATGGGGTTTTTCTTCACCAAGGAAAGAATTCTGCATTCATCCATGTTAGTTGTCTTCCCTGGTCTTCCAGGCCTTTTGGTGTTGCTGAGCTCGCCAATGCATTCTTTCTTTTTTGTCTGATCGGTTTGTTTTTTCAGCCTAATGAGGGCCTCCTTCACTTGCAACGACACCTCTTTGGACCACATATTGATATTTCCCACGAACAGCTACCAAATGCATATTCAACACTTGGAATCACCTCCAGACCTTTCATCTGCTTAATCTGTCATGAAATAACGAAGGAACAGGCTGCACCTGGCCAAGAAACTGCTTGTCAGTCAATTGTCCAATTACATTTGACCCTCTGAACACGGGGGACTTTGTATAAAAATGGCTGTAATTCCTAAATGCAGCATTTATATATTGTGAAATCCCTTGAATTAAACCTTAAAGTCTACTCTTCAATCGCATCTTGATTGCTTCATTTCAAATCCATTGTGATGGTGTACAGAGGCAAAAGCACAAAACTTGTGTCACTGTCCAAATACTTATGGACCTAACTGTATATGGCTCCAGGAGTCACCAACCCTACAAGTTGTTTCATTTTTTAAACCGATTGTGCTTTTCAAGTAATTTCAGCCAGATCTGCAAACATTTGCAATTTCTTCAGTGAGCGATCGCAGTAGACTTTGTCATATTAATAACCACAAGATAATCCACTTCACCTCTATAGTGGCTTCACATCTTACTAACCAAGTAGCTGCACCAGGTACTCAGACATTCTAGTATCATAATACAGTTTCACAATATGGAAAAATAAGTAAAGACCTCTAAAGTCCCACCTACAACACGTTATAGCTGGACTAACAGAATATTTGCATTGGCAGCCCAAACACACCTAAAACATATTCTAGGAGTCAAATGGAGAACCAGTTATGCTCCAGCTTTAGAATTAATGTCAGTCAGCTCGAGCAGGTTTGATGTATTTCTTTTTCAATAGTACTGTTTTCTGTCCGTGTTTGTCTCTCTGTGTCAGTCTATCTGTATGTGTCTGTCTTTCCCTGTGTCTGTCTGTCTGTGTCTGTCTCTCTGTGTGTGGAGACTGGATATCCAAGACGTGGTGCTGCGCAGTCTG
>JAVQJF010084132.1:0-13629 GCA_036023855.1 Gadopsis marmoratus | reverse complement strand
GGGGTTGGGTGGGGCATGGTTCCAATTTGTGTCCTTTGTTCTTTCCCCCCCCCCCCCCCCCCTTTTTTTTACGTCTTCTTCTCTTTGTGTTGGATGAGAAGGCAAGTCCTGGGGCGCCAGAGGATGACGGCAAGTTGTCGGTAGGTCCTGTCTGATTGACACTCTTCCCGTCTGCTTCTGTGTTTGTCCCTGTTTCTGTGTAGGTGTTGTAGCGTAACTCGTGTTTCTCCCACCGTACTGTGAACTTGTCGTGTACAGTGTTATCTCTAACCTTCAGCCTCGCTGTGTGCAGAGAGCAGCTCCGTCTGTTTTCCCGAAGCCTTTTCTGCAACAGTTGCATTTTGTACACGGCCTGCAGAAGACAATCGGGGAAGGAGCATGTGTTTAGAAAACCTAACACTCTTTTAATGCTTGTATACTTCCAAAACAAGCACACCAGAGTGTTTAGCGTTCATCCAGATTGTAAAGGAAGAAGATCAAAGAGAGCAGCAGAAGGCAAATCTTCAGGGTCACACCGAGAAGCCACATCTTACACAAGCCCTGCCAGTCTACATGCCTCCCTTGCCTCCCGCTCACACCCATATGGGCCTGTGAATTAGCACCAGACACCTCCTGTGCCCACGCGTCACCTGTGGGGAGCCAAAGAGGGACACGCTGCAAACAGCCTCCGCCTGCAACCGCCTGCCTAATTTCCAACAGTCCTCGAGTTCAGCTTCAACTGGCCTAACAAGTGACCTTGGCGAGGGGTTGTTTTGGGAGAAAGACCTCACATGCTTGAACACACTTGTACTGTGAATGCGTGTCTCAACCCATGGGGCTTATATTTTTAAGAAGCAGGGGCACTTTATGATGGCTTTCAGGTTCCACTTAGGGGGTTTATGCAAAAGAGGATTAGGGAATCATATTCCAAACAGCTTTGGATTTGCTTACAATTGATAGACAGACGCTAGAATCATGTGTGCTTTATGACAGAAATAAGAGTCAGTCGTTGGGCCAAAGTTAAGTCTTTTTTGCTAGCAGGAAGCATGTTATAGGTAGAAAGTTCCATCCCAGGCAGCAGGATGTTTTTTGATCGACACCTTGTTTCTCCTCTCACAGGCCCGGCCTCGGCTTCAGAGGGGCGGTAGCTCCGCCTCCCTGCACAACAGCTTGATGAGGAACAGCATTTTCCAGCTGATGATTCACACATTGGACCCTTTAAGTGAAGGTAAGGCAGTCAGGCAAACTGCACACCGAAAACACAGCTCTTCAATGACGGATTTTTTGTGAGTCTCTAACGAGCAGGATAGACAGCACAGATGTTCTTTTTACTGTCTATTTTCAGTTTGATCTTGCCTTGAACCTGTCATCATTCTTGTCTTTTTTTTCTCTTAAAATGACCGTAATCCTGTTTTCAGGCGTATCAGAAATGTACGTAAACCAAACATTCAAGAACTTCACTGAACGCAAACTCTGTTATGAGCACATAAAAGATGCTCATGCCCCGAACTTGAACTCCCATTCTTAGCTGCAAATAATCGTCCATATGGTGTTTTTGGCAACGTTTTTAATTCAGTCCGCAGTCCAAATTAAAACTATTGGCTTTCATCCATACGTGTATTCTTTCAAATCCAGTGTCTCCACCATTAACATTTAGAAACACTTCTGTAGCTCCTATATGCCTAGAGTAAATTGATCTTAAAATTGATTTTTACAAATGTTCTGTACGAGACAAGGTGAGCTTGGTGCTGTCAGTGCAGCTGAGGTGGAAGATCTTTTTCCTTTAATCCAAGATGAAGGCCTATTAGCTTAACTAAAGGAAATGTAAAACGGCAGTGCCAGTGCTCGGCGCAGCGGATAAATATGTTAATTCGCCGGGGGAGGTGCAGTGTCGTCCCATTCTCAACCCACCACAAAAAAGGAAGGAAAAATTCACATTAATGGGGAGCAAACAGGCAACAGGGGTTTGAAGAATTTGTCACTAGTCTTCTTTTAGCTATAGTGAAAGGTCTTGGATGTGGAAGCAGTTTCTCATGACATGATCCTAATCAGTGTGCGAAATACAAGGGTTCTAATGGTTAGGACCCCCCCAAAGACGGCAAAGTCAAATTTTGAGGGGGTCTCAAAATTAAGGTAATTATTTACTATTTATCTGTATTGTAAAAAGTATTTTAACATTTAAATATTGAAAGGTAAGGAGCAACACAGAAAATGCGACCTGACGAGAGTGAACAGGCAGCTGATGTGTAATTCTGCAGTGCAATAATACATTCTGACTCTTCTCCATATTTGAAAAGCCAGATTTATGTCTCAAGTGCTGATTTTAACAAACGGAAACAAGTCCTTAAATCTTGAAACAAAGTAGGCTAATAAAACATGGGGTTTGGAGATTCGCTGCTATTCTACTCATGATGTCGCCGTTTAAACTGTGAATCTTTATTAACAGCTCACCGGTGTCATAAAAGCACACTGGGTCCGTTAACAGTTCAGTCCTGATGAATCAATGAAGGTTTCCACGCTGTGCCTGCTGTGTGTAATATTACGCGTGGTTTTGGAGAGGTGTGAGTGTGTGTGTCTGTGACACTGAGTTTGTCTGAGCGGGAAACACAAGTGAAAATGATTTCCTGAAAACATGGGGCTTCTGCCTGTATTTATTTTTTAACATTTATTTAGCTCCTCGACGTGCACGCCGAGATTTTTGCCTGTAATCAGAGCAGGTCACGTCATGAGAACGTTTCGCTGGAATTAAAAATAGTGTGTGGCTGACGTGTGTGTTTTTATATTGTATTTACCGTGCATGCCACGTGACCCCCAATTGTCGGAATATTTCGCACACTGATCCTAATCCTTAAAAAACGAGTATTAATGTTGAAATTAATTCCTGTTTACTGGATGATGTGTTTTTTGTATTCTCTCTAACTCTTTAGTTTACATTGAAATGTGTTGTTATGGTGTGTTACTACAGAAGAGAATACCAGACAAGGTCCAAGAACAGTTTATAAGCATAGAACTATGGCCAGACCAAATGTTTTTCGCTCTGGATGGATGTGATCGCATTAGCAGACGTCTGTCTGCTCAGTAGTGAGGAGGCATTTCAGCTTTCTCCGAAATGACTGTAGTACATTCCTTGAAAGTCAAATCTAGAATGAGTCAGCTCAGGAAAGATTAATAATCTGTGCCGAGAGGGCCTTAAAGTGCCCATTAACATGCATCAAGTCGTTGTCATACATTGAATCCAAGGCATCCCGTCTCTGAGTGCATTCATCTTTCCATCTCGGTGATTAAAATGTAAATCGCAGCCTGCTGGTGGAATGGAAGTCTCTATCGCCTGTTGCATATGTACAAGAGAGGGTTATGCCCTGCCTCTCCTTGTGGAGCCATTTGTCATTTGGTCCTCATAGGGGTATCTAACATACACTGATGATGGTAGACTGAAATATTTACCGCTTGTTTGGCAGCATAATGATTGATAGACTGAACTGTACAAGCAAAAGTCTAGAGCCACCTGTTTTTTGTTTGTGTTCTGGTCTAGATTGCTACCAAGCATCTAAAGATCCATGTCAAATAAATGTACTATGCATTAGTAGCTCTTTGGTTTCTTAATAGTGGATTTAAAATGTTCAAACTGGCAAATTCTGCCTCAGTATGAATGCAACAGAGAAGCGAGGACGTTATGCCAGATTTGACTGATGAGTCTTTTGGCAAATTACTGACTGGAAATGAATGCGCTGAAACAACTACAGTGTGACATGACATGAGGACTGAATTCATTACCGCAGAGAACAAATGCAACACTTTTGGCTTCAGTTTGATTTGAATCTTATCATTTTGAAATCTCCACGCTGGAAGTGAACATAACGATGATATGGGTCTTGAGTACATTTTAAAAATGTGCTCATTACACACCTCTTTTGTTTAGCTCGTTAAATACTTTTATCGTTCCATTACCATAAGGGCCCAATAAAGGCCAGCCCCATTCAGAGATGAGTGAATGCGTATGCACGTTTACTGATGTTATTAATGCAGATGAGCATTTTGTTGGTGAGCTCTAGTGTGGAGAGAGATGAACAGGTGCGTCCACCAAAGGTGGAGGCTGTGCTGCTTGTCCTTGTGTGCTCTTAGGCTCTAAGTGTAGCTCAGAGGGGCCGCAGGGAGCTGGCAGGACTCCATTCATACATTTTTCATAGACATTTCTCAAAATAAAGTTGTTTGCACTTCTGAGCCGAAGGAAAGTCTGACGTTAGTTTACTAGTGCTGGGAACTGGTTACCTTTCACTTGTTAGCCTTTTAGAGTGGGGGAGGTTAGAGGTGTGTTTGTGTTTGTAGGGTTTTTCCTGACTTAAACTCTTAACTCTTCGCTCATTTATTGCTCATAGAGTATCTTGATCTGCATTGTGTCTGACCGAACAAATTCATTTTTGCAAACATGGCCAGGTTTTGGTTAAGGATACATGACATATTTTAAATACTCTATGCCAGAAAAACCTTTGCTAGTGTGTGTGTTTGTGTGTCCGTCCTGAAGGAATAGTTTGACATTTTGGGAAATACGCTGATTCGCTTACTTGCCGAGAGCTAGACAAGGAGATTGATAACACCATCGTATCTGTCCATTAAATATGACGATAGAGGTGGAGGTTAACTTAGATTAGCTAAATTGTGTGTGTGAGGATTGTTTTACGTTTGGAAAGAACCAGGCTAGCTGTTTCCTTTGTGCTAAGCTAGGCGTTCCCTGGAGCCCATTCAAGTCATCATCATCTTCTCATCTTAGTCTCAGCTAGAAAGCAAAAGCCATACTTCCCAAAATATCAAATTATTTTAAATTCAAATCATTTAATCAGTTAGTAGCATATTATAATGAGCTGTTAACTGTCATCTTGGAATCTTGCTTATCAATTATTTAATGTGTGCTATCACACTAAATATCACTTGGATTTATCTTGTCTCTGTTTCTGTCTTCCTATCTTTCTTTCTTCTACTGTCCCTTCAGAATTTGCTGACTCTGGTGAGTTACTCCTCTAATTTCTGTACCCCCACCCGTTCCCCCTCCCTCCCAAAAAAAATCTATTTGTTCTCATTCCAACAGCCTGGAGACAACTCTCTTGCCCGACGTCGTCCCCTATGTATACTTTCCCAAGCGCCGCTGTGCTGTGTATGTCAATTCTGTACTGTCCATCCCTGCAGACTCGCTCCTTCAAATATCTCATTCTCGTCTGTGGATGTATTCTCCCTGGAAACCCTCTGTGACCATTTCTGCATTGTTTTCCCCATTGTCCCTAATCCTCTCTCTCCTCTTATGAACTCCCTTTAGTCCTAGCTTGGTATTATTGCCCTCTGTGAGACGGGCAGAAGCCCAAAAGGAGTGAGTTTGGTTTTCCCTGTCTGTGTTGTCCTCCAACTCCTGCTTTGTAAAGGTCCTTTACCCTGCAGACATTTCACTAAACATGCCAGTGGTGTAGGAGGAAGATGGGAGTATCAGGTCCTTGGTCCCTCAACTTATCATGGTTGTGCTTAGTTCATGAATTTGTGTATTGGCCAGATGCAGAAAAGATGTCAGCTGTTTTCTCAGTCTTCCTCACATGCCCTTTGTCAGGATTCAGAGTCAATAAGAGCTTGACAGAGCAATTAATGTCAGTGGATTAGAATTTGTTTCCCTCTTCAGCCTTTTACAATTAGCTGTTCCCACCAAACTATTATGGATTTTAAGTATTCACCTTCTCCTTGAGAGATACAGTAGATGTTTATTCAGTGTAGAAATTACGTCCAAAAACAACCGTTTTCTTGTTTTGGCCTTTGTGAATGTTCTCCAGTGTAATAATAAACCTTTTAATCCTGCATGTTTTTCATTGGATAGAACATTGTAATAGTCTGGTACAGTAAGTTCCAGGCACAAGTGCCGGCATCTCTTTTTCCATCAGTGTGGCGATACAAACAATATCACTTAAGAGTGGCATCAAATATTGAACTACAAAGAAAGATGGGGAAGGGAGAAGGGCAGAGTGGCTCTCCCTCTAGTGTCTGAGCCCTCAGTGGACGGCTGAAACAAGCCTCCCAAACAGCACTCAGAATTCAGGCTGTGTGCATGCCTTTGGCTCAAGCCCTTCAATAAGATTTATCACCCCCAAATCTGAACTCTGGTGGTGAGTCTGTGCATATCCATAGCTGAAAGATGACCTCAGCAAAGAAGATCGATCACAGACTATAAAGAAGTGGTACATTTATTAAAAGCATAATTTTTTAAACACTAATCTACCAGAACTAAGATAAAATTGATAACTGACCTTGTTGTTTATTTCAGATATGTGACAATAAAAATCCTCTTGTTTACGTAACGTCACGGCTCTGCGATGATGTAGTGCAGCGCACTATAAATATGGCGGCACAGACCAGAGATCTCATCAGATGCTCTCCTGCAGATCATTATCTCACTGAGATAGGCTGGAAAGATCGCTCACAATGCCAATGTTTTTGTTGACGTTAGGCCATTTTTATTGAGCAGACGTCATAGCAAAATCCTCCACAGGCTGAGCACGGAGAGGACAAGGTCATCTGGGCGAACCACGATACACCCGTGTTGGCAGACATTTCGCTTATTGGGTAAACTGGTGAGACAAAAGAGGACGTGGCCCACTGTTTCATTGGATGATTTCGATGCGGACACAGAAGGAGATCAGCCAAAGGGCAGCACATGAGCTTTATATGCGTGTACAGAATTTTGTGATACCCAAACAGGACAACACGAATAAGCAAATGAGGAAACAATAAAGGAAAGGGCAACCTAAATTCTAAGTTTTCTTTTAATCTATGACTTTCTGTTATTTTAAGTGCCACTTAGTGTGAGAGGAAAGTCCATTCATCTAGCCAGCATTTCCAGTTTGCCCAATACTTGCCCCCCACCAGCAGTACTGTCTGTGTGGTGACCCAGGGCCCCATTGATCACATGGTTCAATAATGCACTTACTGTCACTGACCTCCCAAACCTTGTGCAATGGAAATATATTTTCCATGTATGCAGATACAATATATTGACATTCTGCTGTAGGTTTGTCATTATTTCTGTCAAACTAATACTGTTCTTACAACATTTTTAGCAACAGATACATGTAACACCAACATCAAGATGGTGTAGGCATGTTTGAAATGGTAGCATATTCCTAAGTATTGAGGTTTCTTTTTACCTTTGTGCAGCGGCAAGCTAGCTTGTTTCCCCCCGTTTCCAGTCTTTGTGCTAAGCTAAGATAAGCCAACCAACTGCTGGTTCCAGCTTTATATTAAAGGGACAGATATGAGAGGAGTATCGATCTTTTCATCGAACTCTTGATAAGAAAACAAATAAGTATATTTCTCAAAACTATTCCTTTAATATATATAATGCTGCCCCTCTTAATTTTCATTCCAGAATGTTACGCAACAGTGACCAGCACCTTTCTACCCATTATTCCTCCAACCCTCCGGGTGGGTGGAAGAATCAATGTTAAAAGCTTTTTTGCTTCAGCACAGACTGAATTTCCCTGACACCCCCAGCAGACAGAGCGGGCACGCACACGCACACGCACGCACGCACACACACGCACACACACACAGCTCACTAGAGGTTTAGAGGTCACACCACAAGGACAAGAGGGCCACCTGGTAAACAACAACAAGCCTCCCCTCCATTCTCTCTGAGGTTGCAGAGGGCAAACGGGGGACTGCATGGACAGTGATTGTGTCGTGGGTTAATTGCCCTCAGAGCAGCCTCGGTTAGAGGCAGGCCTTGCAGTGATAGTGCACTTCAAACCCAAATCGCCTAATCATATGGGATTGAGGCACTTGTCTGGGAGTGCAGCAGATGAGCAAGACACTCTGCAGTGGGACGTGTTTTCATCTCATTAGTTGTGTTTTCAGCGCTGCCAAGTCTCGCATTTGGCATGAGTTTGCCACCATAATCCTCTCACATGTGAGTGGAGTGGTCGCCCACTGTTGGGCAGAGTTGGTTATTAGTGTGAGTACATGTGGGTTTGTGGGTGTGGGCATATACAGCACTGACTTTACTGTACACCTACTATATGTGGCTAGAAATCTGTGCCTGTGAAGAGAGTTAATGGGTCTGTTTACCCATTAACTCTGTTTAATGACAGAAAACACATTTAATTGACTTAACCTGAAGAAAATACACTTTGCAGACACCTTGATAGTCTGGTCTGATAGCGGTTTGAAACGGGAGCAATCAGGTTGACAGGAATTTGCATGAATGGTAGACTCATAAGGGACTATCTCTGTGGTCGAAAGTAGTTCCAATGAAAAACGATCACCTGGGCAAATGTCACAAATGCTTTCTATGTAGCTAACTAAGTGAAAATAAAATTATGTTTTGTTAGTAATTTGGGTGAACCGACCCTTTCAAGTGGATGCTGTATATTGTACTCATGAAATGTTACTAATTATTTAACGTACAAATGAGACAAACTTTTTTTGGTTGGTTTATTTTGATGTAGACAACAATACATTACAACAATCAGCAATATTTGTAATCTTATTTGTAGCAGCTCTACTAGTAGCTGGCCAAAAGCTATTGGTGGAGAAAACTGGACAGAGCAACGCTAAAACCTAAACCCTCCTGCCATTAGTTCTTATTGTTTGAGCAGGCAGAACAGCTCCAAGCTGTGAGCTACTTTCCAAGACAAAAGTGCAGTGTGGAGGGGTAGAACCGTATGGCCCAGTGTCTTCTGTTCTGCCGCTTCACGCTCAGCTGTTGCTGCAGGTTTGAATTCCCGGCTAATTCATCATGCAGATGTGCTGACCGTCTATTTACTGTAGCACCACGAAACTGCTACAGTAAGGGAATCAAATTAATTGTTCGGGTTTCATTGTGTAAATAAAACGCCGAATCATCGAGCCTTTGAATAAGCTTGCGTGCAGAGGAGAGGAGGACTCATCTTTTTGTTGCATGTTGACCCAGTATATTCTCTTCTGACTTTCCTGTTGTGTTTTTTTTAATATATCATTGTATGAACCTCCTCATTATTTATTTTTTCTAGTATATCGACTGCTCCTTCTCCCTCCCTATTTCTCACAAATCTTCTCTAATAGCCCTCTAACCTGTGCCATTGACAGGATCTTTATCAGATTGACTTACTGTAATACTATAATGTATTTTATTCGTAAGACAACCCCTGCCGCTTTGTTTTGCACTTATGCAGTTATGACTCTGAGAGACTTTGTCTTTCTGTATGTCACTCCACGTGCCTGTGTGAGTGTTTGTACAGTATGTGATGTAGAACCAGCGGACCTGTCTTGTTCTTTCATGTTCACTCTTTTCCTTTTCTCTGTGTGTTCGTTGCCTTACCCTTGTCTTTTGCTGTGATGTTGTAGAGCTTGGGACTTATGGGAAACTAAAATATTATCACTCAATGACTGAGGAAGGTAAGCCTGCAAGTTTTCACTTGATTCTTTGAGTCAGCTTCTCTCACCCCTCTTGGTTTTTCTCCATCTTAACCATGAAACAACACCCCCAGCCCCATTGTTTTGTTTGCTTGTGACATACAATTTTGGCTTTTAAGTTTGACAACCTCTCTGAGATTTCACTGACATAAGTGCAAATCATGGTAGCCATGCCATTTTTTTAAAATTCACTCTTTATTCTCATTTTTGGCACATTTTTTAATTTCTGCCCAGAGAATATGTTCATACATTGTGTGTCACTGTGTGTAGAGTTTCAATGGAGTTTTATTCTATCTCTTAACAAGATTTTTTAAAGAAAGAAAATTGCATTTATGTTGCTTATGTTTGATTCTGTGAGAAAGTCACTGCTTCTTCTGTGGTCAAATTTGATGACATTTATTATTATGCAGGCTGGTAAACCCACACACAAATGCGCAGCATACCATCCCATGCCTCACACTCAGAAAACACAAGGCACAAGGTTTTCTTTTTTCCTTTTCCTTTTTTCTTTTGGCCCTGTTACCCATCTGCGACACTGAGAAATACATCATCCACGCCTCAGCGCTCATTTGGAGGTTCCACTTGCACCAGCAGCGGGTGCACAGACGTAAGACGTACGCTGCTGAATTTGGCAAACTGGAGTGACTCATCCACCCATTTGTTGCGTAACAGGCAGAGCTGACAGGGAAAATGAGCGGCTGGGGAAGGGCTGGACTTGGTTATTCTCAAAGACTCTGCAATTGCTTCACCATTATGCAAATATATGGTTCTGACAATGTGCGCACTTCCAGGAAACAGTTTTGTCCACACTTCACAGAATGACAACCATTTAATCAAGAAAAACTTAATCTTTTTTAGTTTTTAATGTTAAACCGTTTGCCTAAACCTAAGCAGGTTTTGTTTGCCCTTATAGCTAAAGCATAACAACATTTCAAACCATTCCCTGCAACGGCAAAACACAGTAACTACATATTTTGTCAAAAAATCCTGAATCTGACTTTTTGACATTAGTTTAAAAAATATTATGCCATAGAAATGTATAATTTCTGTGAACACATAGCTTAAAACTTCCAGCAGCTAGAAAGCTATATCAAGTAGCTAAAACTAAACTGACTTGAGAAATGCAGTATAATATATATTTTGTTGAAGTGACATCTTGGTTATTCGGTTACGTATTCCACATAACTATATGAGGCAGCAGGTAAATCCAGGCATGATGGAGACAAAACTCCAGCTAAGCGTCTGACCCTGCTGAACTTCCGAGATCAGGCGTATCCAGAGTGGTCTGTGCATAAGCAATATCTAGCTTAGCCCATCTTAGCAGCTTCCATCTCAGCTTTTGACACAAGTGGAATTCATGCAATTGGGAAATTCAGTGCGACTAAGCTACCTTTAATTCACACATGTAAAGGTGCTGATTGTAAATACATTCATTATATTGATTTCAATATATGTAAATATTGATAGTAGACAGACACCTACCAAAACGGGTGCATTCAAGTTCAATAGATTGTAAATAATCACAGCAAAGTTTATTTTCTCAAACAAACTGGTTCAAATGGACAAGAAAGCTAAGAAAACATTTCATTGGTAGATACTGCATTGGCATTTATCTTCTTGGTAAAATAATCAGCCTAACAAGGCATAAAAAGATGCCTTTATAACCTTTCTATCTGTTATGCAGTTTGCCGGCCAGCCTGAAAAGTTTCAACCCTTTTGTTCTTAACCTCCCTGCTTCTGTTGTAACTTCTCCGTGCCTATTGTATAAATATTTTCACAGCTAGTACTGAAATGTCATGAGTGGTTTTCCTCGGCATTTAAGAATTTCCTTTGAATACCTGCAGCAGACGGTTCATCCCTGCTATTTGTATTCCCAAGCAGAGATCTCACACCCACATTTATAAGGACGAAAACATGCAAATGCACACTCGATAATCGCTACCATACATAACCAACTGACACTGACCGCCAAACGTGAGTGATGTCAAGGCAGTGGAATGTGTTGTGTGAAAATGCACAGTATATACGTTTGTGTGTGTGTGTGTCTTTGTGTCCATGTGAGTGTAGAGGCGGGGAGGGGTTGTGTGTTGCCAGACAACAAAGTGAGAGAGAGAGAGATGGTGTTTGTCAAAGACGGATGAGCGAGAAAAACCGGAGCGATGGGGAAATGTAGAGCGAGATGGAGGAGATGGGATGAAGGCCGGCGGTGACTTGGGGTGGTTAATGATTTTGCCAGAAGGTCACAGACAGTGTTGACATGGTTGGGTGGAGTACGTATCGACGCGTTACTGTGTCAAGCGCTGACAAATCAGCCATGCCCTCTTAAAATGAAAATCACGTTGATTGCAATGGGTTGATTGGGAGTAAGTAGGACATGCATGCAAAATTGACACGCACGGGAAGTCAGTGGAATTAAATATGGATACATGATAGCACCAAGGTTAATGATGCACAAGAGGACACGATAGAGACAAAACATCTTACAACACAGTTTTGTTTCAAATGAAACCACTCAGACGTTTGTCATGCTGAATATGCCCAGCCTGCATAGCCATCAAATATTAAAATCTAATTTTGTATGGGAGCATAAGAATCTACACGATTTCTTTGCATTTGGAGTCATATTTCTTCTCATGTGTTGTTCGTGTGTATGCGTGTGTGTGTCATTGGGGGATTTCGGCTGTGGGGATTCTGTGGAAGGTCATTGTTCCACAAGCCAGCGGCCAGTCATTGCTAGTCATTACAATGTGGGCAGAAGTGTCTTGCGTGAGCCATTGTTTGTAACTGCTTATGTAAGCCATGTTGTTCAATTGATGGCTGGTTTCAATTCAGTCTGCTGCGTCACAGCATTGTCTTTCCAATATGAAAGGAGTTATTGAATCAATAAATGTTATCAACAAAAATATATTCACTCATTCACTACAAGTGATTTTTAAATATTGATTAAATTCTCTAACAGCAGATGGGAGGCACTCCAATACAAGTAATGCTAAAATAAGAGTGCTATAAGGATGATAAAATTGGGTGCTTCCTGTTAAAATATTTGAATGCAATGTCTTTTTGATATGCTGCGATGCTGTCCCCAGCTAAACCTTTGGTTGCTTTTAGTTCCCCGCTAGCTTCTGCCATCTTTTGTGACTTTCTGATCTGATATGAGAACTGAATGAGAGCAGGAGGCAGATCTCTTCGCAAGAGATTCTCTCCCTGTTGGCTTTGCCTCCACCAAGGACCAGGACATTGCAGGATCATCAGTATATGATATGCTACGTCATATAGACTCTCGATGTCGTTTGAATGGCAGTTTTTTTCTAAAGCCACCGCTCTGCGTGCACTGTGCTTTTGAAACATGACCCATCTGGGGTCAAAGGTCACGACGAAGGAGCTCTGACTGGGATGAGGCCGAGAGGCTTTGGAGATGCTGCGGTATGCAGCTCCCTGTTCTGCACTTAACCATTGTGGCGATTCTTTTGCAGGTAAATTTCGAGAGAAGGCATCCATCCTTCATAAGATCGCTAAAAAGAAATGCCAAGTGGAGGACAGTGAGAAGGCCAACGGAGTAGCAAGTCGCTTGGGTAAAAAGCTCTTTCATGTTCCTTTAGATCAGGGGTGCCCAACCAGTCAATCGCGAGAAGTGTCTAAAGATCTAAAGCAGGGGTGTCATTCTTACGGCCCAATGGGTCCAATCCAGCCCACAGTATCAGTGACATACTCCGGGCCGAAAGCTATCTCCCGGTCAGACATGACGGTGAAACACGTCCTGGTCTGGTCCTGAGGCTCCAAAACTGCTGCGTAAAGTTAACTAGAGGGAGGACAAATTACATTCTGTGTGGTCCTTTGAAAATAAACTTACGTTTCTCCCTCAACAGTGTTCCTCGTATTGGCAGTTAAGGAAGATTTTATTTCTTTGATAAACCGGAAATGGTCATTTCTGAATCCGTAGTAAGCAGAGCGTTTGATACGCACCACAGAGCAATCAGAGCCCCTTGTCACTTTTCAAACCTTCGTTGTTTTCCGCGGTCAAGATTTTCCACTGGAACCCTCATAATCAAAAATGTTGTTATCAAAAAGGAGAAAAGTGGACGCAGAGTGTCGAGTTTTCCAAGAAAAATGGTTGTGCAAGCCAAAAGATGCCAAGCCTCAGGAGCAAAACAATAAGTGAACTGCTGAATATGCTGCTTTAGACACCTTTTGTATTCTGAAGAATATAGTACTGTGAAAACTATCTGTGGT
>JAVQJF010084129.1:0-21192 GCA_036023855.1 Gadopsis marmoratus | reverse complement strand
TGTTGGTTACACCCATCTTCAAACTGTAGATCTGAAGGGGAGGGAACAAGGAAACATGTGACAGTGGAGCTGACTGTGTTTGACTGCAGGAAGAGGAGCAGTCTGAGAGAGACACTGTGTTTAACACAGAACTCATTTAGAAACACTGGTCACTTTAACTCCTCTTAGTTTCAGAGGGTTTGGAGCTGGTGCCCCAGTTTATTACTGTGTTATCTTGTAATTCAGCTTAATCAAACTTTATTGATTTCCATAATTCAGATACATGAAAGAGATAAATGAATCACAGCTGCAAAGATAAAACTCCAAATATAACATACTGAAATAATGTTTGATAAAGTTCTTCAGGTGCTTCAGGTAGCGTAAAGTCAGAATGTAACTTTTAAGTAAAACATGTATTTATGTTAGATGCATTTCACATACAGATCTTGTCAGTATCTTTTTATTATAAAATCCCTATCTGTGACGGGCTGCACAGTACAGGCAGCAGGGGAAAGGACCAAACCGCAGGCAGACTGGTGGAATTCAACAAAAGAGTAGCTTACAAGCAGGAAGGAAGCGGCTGAGTCCAGGTCTGGAGACAGAAGCTCGGGGAAAACACACACAGGGAAAGTCAGGAACACGGAAACTGAACACGTGGCAAAGCTGTACGAAGAGAAGAGCCACAGGGAGGCAGCATGTGTGGGTGGGAGGAAATCAGGGGCAGGTGAGTAATCAATGAGAGACACGAGGGCAGGAACTGAACAGAGCAGACAGGGAAGGATTTCAAAATAAAGCAGGAAACAGACAATGACCACCGAAACACCTATTATGAATCTAATAGTCCCGAGATCTTTATCTCATAATCACCAGATACAGATCTTGTAAGTATGAGATTCAAATGTTGTGCTGATGAGACACTAAGTCATAATTCTGAGATACAGAAGTAACAATTACCAGCATCGTCTAACATCTCCAATATTGTTTTCTGTTGAATGTAATGCATCTCTGTCGTTTTGCAAAAAGCTTTAGGAAAAAAAAACGTTTATGTCAAACATTAGTGTTTTAGTAATTACAACTTTGCAGCTGTTTAGCTCCTTTTTGGTATCATACATATGTATATGTGCATTCATCACATATACATCACAAAGTGAATGTATATGTGATGAATGTACATATACAAGTAATGCACAATATTAGTGTCTTAATGCAGGACACATTGGTCTAGTGTTGGTGTGCTTCCCTACGCAGACCTGTAGATCAGTATGTGTGAGTAATGATTACACTGCCTCTCTCCATCACCTGTGGTGGAGGTCTGAACTTTAAACACATAGCGCTTGATATTATCAAAGACGTTTATCATATGATGAAACACCCGACTATGTTGCATTTTTCGAACCGTGTTCCTAACCTTGAAACCACTGTGGTTAAGATGAAGCACCTTCCAAACTTCCAAGACTTTGTACCAATGCTGCTGAGACATTGATGCAGTAATGAGTGCCTGTATCACATGGAGGTATTTCTACTTTCACTTAAACGGATCTGAAAACGCACTGGAACAAACTCCAGGACAGAAGGCTCTGGTCCTGCTGCTGCAGCACAATACCAGCTGAGGTCCTGCCGCCACTTTGTCATGGAGGTGAGTCGAGGACACGGCGGCTGATATTCGGGACATTTGCGAGCTGCGTGGGTGATCCTCAGGGGGAGCTGGAGGTGCATTCTGGGACGGACGGGTGACTCTGCAGTCGTACACACACTGACAGTCGAGGCACTTTGACGTCTGGCAAATGGAGTGGAAACTCCATCTAGTCAAGTGGCAGGGTGAGGCATGTCCTCGCCGGCCACGCTGCCCCCTGCTGTCCGAGACGTGCGCTTGCTGTCGGTCACTTTGGTCCAACAGGAGCAGGACTGGTTCACATCGGCTCAGAGCAGGCGGCAGCACGTTGACCTTTAACCCTGTGTGATGGAGTAGTTTAAAAAGTCTGGTACTCGACGAAAAGCAGACATTCCCTCCAAAAGACACGACTAGCTTGTAGCAGTCAGTGCGTTGTGTCGTCCAGCTGATCGAAACGCTGTGGCACGTTTACTGAGGGTCTCTGTAAACATACAGAGTCGGTCTACACCTGCTCTGGTGCTGTAGAAGCAGGACTTTTCCAAATGGTACCTGAACTGCACACGTTGGCAGCACGAGCACGTTGTCCCCTCTTCTTCACCCCACAGGGAACATTACTGTCTCTGTGTCCTCCTTCGTGTTTCAACACCAGACTTCAGAAGCCGATCCAGCACCTTGCGTTATCTTTAATTAAATGTTTCACTCGTTGTGGTTAATTGATTATTGCAGCGTCGTGCTGACAGTTGTTAATTATGTTTTTTGGCTCGGGAGAAAAAACCTTGTCGTCTCCGACCTTTTCTTCCATTTTTACTCCTTTATGAGTCATTATCAGTCTTCTTTGTCGTCTTCTACCAGGAGTCCTGCTGCCGTCAGCATCCAGGAGACTATTAATGACACAATTACAGCTTCTGTGGAATCCAATCAACATGGACCCACCTGGAAGAAGCCAATATCAGATCAATACATCAGCCTGTCTGCAGACTGAACGTGATGAGGACAGTCGATGCTCAGTGTCTCCTGCTGACGCCTGCTGTCAGTCTCTCTGCGTCCGTCTGTCTGTCGCACCTCGCTCACTCGTTCTCCTCCACACGATGACGAGGGAGGAAGCGATGACCTGACACCTAACCTCTCTCTCCGTCTATTGATCCGTACGGTGACAGCGGAGATCAATCTTCTCAACGTGATGTGATGCAGCTGTGTATCGATCTGCCACACACACTTTGAGAGAAGGTATGTGTGTGTGGTTCGTATACAGATGTTGGACTGTGACACTACTTTAACATCAGCATGCTACCGTGCTAACGTTTAGCTGCACTATAACTTCCCCCACCGCTCACCAGCCCAACACAACGATGCTAATCTATCAACGCTCACTAGCCACCCGGCTGTCTGTCGTCGCCAGGATCAATAAACTACATGCCTTTATATTTAAATCTGCTTTATATTATTGTTATTTATCTGTTGGCTTTAGCTGCGCTGACTCTCCTGCCCCCTGCTGGGGAGGAGCCTCTGTAAACATTAATACAATATTAATACAGTCTTAGCTGCAAATGAGTTTACAGGTGAATCATCGGCCTGCCTGGATCCTTAAATATATCACAACAATTACATAAGAAAATGCACAGGCGGGATGAAAACAGCCCTGAGGGTAAAACACATCGACATCAAGAGCAGCTGCTCGCCACAGATTTACAGACAGACATAAATACTTTTGAAATATCTACAAATAAGAGACAACAGGCAGAGCAGCCGGCAGAGGACGAGGTGGAGAATCTAAATCTAGAAGCCTGTGGGAGTCTCCAGTCCGGCTCAGCGGCAGATAACTGCCTCCCCAACATCACGGCAGGGTGTCACAGCAGGCTCAGGTTTCCGTGGCAACACACATTTAAGAGTTCTGTCAGACTCCCCGACCGGCCGCCACATTCGCAGCCGCCGCCCCGCGCAGGACTCCCCACTCTGCCGCCCATCACTGCCACATTACTGCCACCTGTCAATCATGTGCGACGAGGCTGCTGATTGGTGAACTGTAATAACTCTGGTGATCCTCTGACGCTTCATCTAGCGCCACCATCAGGTCAACATGTTCCTTTAGCTCGTGACCTTAATAAATACCTGCAGAACCCATCGGCCTCCGTAAGCTCGCATCTCCATGTGGTTTGAGCTTCGACTGGAGCTCTGGCCGCGTCCTCTTCTTCTTCTGTGGTGCTTTCATGGCAGCGTCTGGAGAAGTTAAGGAAAAGGAAAGTTAAACTCTGGTTGGGAATAAAGCTTAAATATCCAGCAGCCTGGTATCGATCTGCTCAGAGGGGAAATGACAGTGAGGGCTGATGTATGACTTTTAATAAAAGGCCAATAATATCAGCAGCACGCCAGTCTAATCTGGATTCATCATGATGGAGGAACGCGGCAGAACACTGTGGCGGCTGATAAATCTGCTCGTACATCTTTCTACACTCAAGCGGAGGATTACATTTTCTTTTTCGACATCTCGCCGCCTTGGAATTATAAAAGTTCCATCTGCGTTCTGAGCAGTTTTGAGATATTGAGCTTCAAAGTTTTTACATTCCCAACGGCAGAAATGATATATTAGTTCCCTTTTGGTTCATACAGCAAGCAGCTACTGGAATCAATCTAACCAGGGATTTATTCCGCAGAAAGTGGGACCAGTGTAAGGATTTCTGGATCAGCATGCAGGATAATAAGGTGTCTAATCTACTAAATGAGTTTTCATGTTTCATCAGGAGTCATTAACAGCCCAACACCATCAAGCCCGTCATGTTTGATTAAGAAAGTACATTTAAAAACACACAAATTAAAAGGTTCATCTAGTGTTTCTGACGTGGTGACAAAATGTTTAAAAAATTTACATAATAAGCGGTTTGAGTTAAACTAATGCTCCCTGCGCTCTCCGGGGGAAACATTACGCCAAACTCCCTTTTAAGAAACACGACAGTAACAACGTCTCCATAACAACACGTAACCCAGAAACACAAGACAAAGGGCGTCATGTGTCGACCGTCTTCTTCTTGTCCACTCGGCATCGACATAAAGCTCCATAAAGCTAAACTGTAGGTACAAACTGTACATTTTGGAATTTGGCGCCTCAGCTCACTACCAGCTAACGTGTGTGTGAAGGTAGACGAGGAGTTTTCTTACATGCAACATGCTTCCAACAGTGTTGTTATGCGAGCGTTCAGTCCACTTCCTGTCTGCATCCTTCGTCTCCGTTGCCTTTTAACTGGAAGGTCTGTGCACACGTACGTAAACATGGGATGTCATTGAAGCTCCTGTAGGTGTAATGTGTAGGTGACCCAATACTTTAGTCCATATAGCGTATATGCCCCCCCCCAGTGACAGGACAAAGAGGCAGAACCTGATTGGTCCTCTTGTGTGAATTCGAAATGCTGATTCGTAGAAACAAGTTTGAACCAAGTTTCACTTTGGAGGTAGAACCTTTTTTGTTTTATAAATAAAAAGTCCAAAAATGCATTTAACTTCACATAATGCTAGTAAGTTGTCACAGAATAAGAATGTGAGTAACTCAATTTCACAAAAATGTCAGATAGAACCTTGAAATCCCAAAAGGACGACCTGTGGGCTGTTTCTCAGCCTCGACGAGCGGCGCGGCACATTATCCCCCATTTGCGGCTCTTCGATCGGATCTCTTATCCAGACGTCAGAGGATCCCGGTTTATAATTCTTTCATTTCCCAGCTCCTCCACTCTGCTTTGTTACTTTGCAGAGAATCGTTGAGTAAGCGGTCATATTCACACCCTGAAGGCAGTCTTCATCTTCAGCCGCAGTTTGCTTTTTCCCTCCCAGCAGCAGAACTGAAGCGTCATAAAAAACCAATCGGCTTGTTCTGCTGTTATAAATCTTTCCTGCCTCGGCAGTGAATCAGTGACTCGGACAGAAGGCCTCGATGCGCCTCCATCCCTCTCAGCAGAGGTCACACCTCTCTCATCCATCCACCTGAACAAGCTGCCTCCAAAACATGAAATATTGTTCCACGGTTTGGTTGTTTGTGGAGTAATTTGTATTTTTGATTTATTCTTCACACACACACACACACAGCTGCAGGATGTTTCCGAGCTTCTACGAAAAGGACAACGAGCTCTGAACGTCCTGCTGCGACTTCGAACCAAAGTCTGCTTCAGTCTCTGAGGCAATTAACTGAACCCGGAACACAGGAAGAGCTCTGATTGGTCAGATTTAAGCTAAATATAGCATGTAGCATGTTAGAATGTTTACGTTAACTTACGTTAGCATATCAGCTAAAAAGCACCGTTGAGTGACCTAAAATATACCATGTCATGTTTAGCATATTAGCACGCTTATGTTATCATGATAATTTTGGGTTTTCTGAAAATTAGCTAAAATTCTGACATAGCAATGAATAAATGTGCAATGAAATGCTACAATATGTAACAATTAGCATATTAGCATGTTTGACACGCTTGCATGCCATTAGGTTCAGCTGTATCTTGGGCTTAATTCCAACATGAGAATGCTAATATATAGCATGTAATGTTTAGAATAATAAACTAACATAAACATGCTAACATTCTTATCATATCATATAGCATGCAACACTGAGCTTATTAGAATGCCTCCTAATGTAGCATTTTATGCTACATTAGCATTATTCTAAGCACATCTGACTAAAAAGTCAATGGATCACTGAAGCCGGACTTTATGAGGTCAGTAAAGGTTTGGTGCCACATCCGTCACAGTTTCACCTCCAGTTGTGTTTTTAATGCTGCAAAACATTTCCCCGAGATGAATTATGAGCATTAGGGGTACATTACTTTGCGCTTTCCTCTGCAGACAGTCTAATCTGAACTGCGAAATGGAAGAAAAGGATCTCATAATGAGCACATTTGTTTCATACGATTTCTCGAAACACAGCGATGACAAAAACTAATTTCTCTCATTCCAGAGTGAAGCGGCGATGCTTATTATAACGCCACGGTGAAGACGAATGGAGCACGAAAACACTCTCCGCGGGCCTCATGCACACAAACACACATGGGAGGCAATCGTGCTGCTTTCAGGTCAAACACTAAGAGGACACATGCGTTCATCTATGTGTCTTACAGGGACATTCAGCTCAGAGCTCAGAGAGGCCACACCAGGTGGGCCTCAAAGCCTCGGGTTCGTACATCAGAGCCAACACCGAAGACCCTCCCCCTCAGGACGGACTTCTCTCGGGGACGTCCAGGATTTCAACTGATCGTTGACTGAAATCATGATTTTATGAAGTAACGACATGTTCACACATTGGTGAAAGACGAAGCTCCCGTGACGCAACTCTTATTTTATGTGGCCTTTTCTTCTTCTTCGCCTGCTTCTGCGTTTATCTATTTTTAATGTTGCATTCTTTTATAACGAAACCTTACGGGTGAGTTTGCATTTCAAATCGGGGCTTTGAAAAAAAAAAAGTCAAGAATGTGATTTTGTGGCCGATTTCGCATTTATCCTGACAGACGCTTGTCAGCAAAAATAATAAATACTGATAATGTCACAGTACAAACGAGTCACGTCTGAGCCTCCGTCTTTGCGAGGCGAGGCATCCTCCGGGGAGACGCCTGACTGGAAGATGACGACACAAAGTGGTCAGGGAGTCACGACGCTCGGGTTCATCCTGCAATACCAAGTGTTGCCACTAGGCGTCTCTAGACTTTCACTCCGAGCACTTTAAACGTGGGTAGTATTGCAGTGTGATGAGCAGAACTTTAGTTCAGCAGCATGAAAAACAACACATCAGCTGTAAATCTGTCCGACATTTTATTCCCTTAAATCTAAATCACACAAAACAAATATATTGGATGAGATGACATCACAGTTTTTGTCATCACATCCATGTTAGTTTAATCACAGGGCTGAGTTCTCGTTTAACAATCACACTCGTCATTCTTCATTTAAAGTGGGTGGGACGCGTTTTAAAATTGTACAAATGAGATTTGATCTTTAAATAAATATGGTGACATTTATTAGCTTTCTTTTAGTGCTGCTCTCCTGATTAGATTAAATTATCTGGATTGTTAAATAAATAGCTCTTATTTAATTGTTATTAGTTGTTTTAGGATTAACTTGTTCTGTAATCAGATTACAATCTAAAACATAACAGATTAAATTGGATTTGAGTTGTTTCACTGAATAAAAACAGAAACCTGGATGTAAAATGATCCAATTATCTTTTTCAGACATTAATAGTTAATAGTGACAAATTAAATTGCCGTTTTCCCCCCAAATGACTCCTCTGATATCAATATATGTGCTGTAATAATAAACCTTCCAGCCCTTTTAACCCTCCAGGCTGAAACACACTGGTTGTATTCAAATCTAAAAACCAGTTTAAAAAAGAGTTCAAACGGACACAAACACCTGAACCAGAACAAACTTTCAGAGCTGCACCGAAGACACAAAAACATGTCACCTTTAAAACATTAATCAACAGACTGCTTCTGGTTCCTTCTCTGTCATTTCCTCTGACGAACACTTGCCTTCATCCTCCTCTCAGAAAGGAAAAGTCTAAATCTGGTTTTCCAAAATAAAAGCTTTAAATTGGCATTTGTTAAAAACCTTTTCTGCAGGGATGCAGACCGTGGAAAAGGCAGTAAACACTGTTTTAACACATGGAGCACTACATCATATTTAATCGTAGAATGTAAAGTTCATAAAAGCTCTGTAGCGCTTTGTTTTGGAGGTCACTTCATACTAATTTCCTTCTCCTCTTCTTCACTGAGGAGACCATGTCTAAATGTGTCTGAATGTGGTTTAAATCAGAGTCAAAGTAGGAAGAGGTCTGAAAGTTCAGTCTCAAGGGAAAACATGTTAAATCTGCCCTCAAAGGCTTCTTTTGTTGCTTCATGCTCATATTTCTCAACTGGAGCCTTAAAGTTCTACAGAAACACAGTCTTGAAGTGGGTCAGGCAAATTGGGAAGCGCTTCCATCCTTAAGTTGTGTCTCCGATGACCAGAAGCTCGCAGCTTTCTCATGATGTCGGCTCTTTACAGCCAATTAGGGGACATCAAATCATGGCTGTGCCTCCTCCTGCTCAGACGACATGAAAGGGACTGAAACCTACAAATAACCCGCTGAAAGAAGACGAAGAAGAAAGCGAAGCCGCCCTGCCTCCAGAGATAAGTGGTGTAACGGGAGGATGAAAGGCGACGGAAGTCAGACTCTGCTGTTTCTGTACAATTTCTATTCTTTCTCTGCAGCTCATTCTAACGAGAACAGAAGAGGAGGACTTCCTGTTTAGACTTTTCATCAGTTAAAATTTGTCCTTCATTTTTTTGTCAAATCTAAACAGCATCTACGTTTGTTCTCTTTGAGTTTGGTTTTTTGTATATCAGAGGCCACAGAGAGAAGAAGCCGAGCAGCTGATCGCAAAGTAAACATGGTCATAACGTGAAACAGACAGACAAAAGACGTGAACAGGTCTCCGTTTGTCCGACTGAGAGGGAGCACATCACAAACTCACTGCCGGCAAATAAACAGAAAGACAGTCCTGCCTTTCCTCCACCTCGTCCTCAGATGGCCTCCTCACAGCCGAATCCAGATGGAAGAAAAGGCCTCCTGCAACGACAGGTCTGCAAGGTTAGAGATGAATCGGAACTCACTGTGGCTATAATCATGTGTGCTGGTGTTTCCATCAGCTGAGTCTTGTTCTGGTTCCCTCTCAGAGCATCACTTTCAGAATAAAAGCTGTAAAAAGCCCACGGGCAGCAGGAAACAGTGTGGAGCATCTAGCTGCTAAAGAGCCAGAAACTCGACTCAAAGATGCCTTTCAAACTTGACAAAAACCAGTTATGGCAGGTTTAATAATGCTAGCTCTTTACGGTGACTAATTACAGTTAAAGTCTCTAGATTAGTGGTGTTAAACTATGTGAGGTGCTGTGAGGTGTGGTTGGACCTGCTGCTACAGCTGTGATACATCGACATCTTTCAGCTCATTGTGGTTGATTTAAAAACAGCTGAGCTGTGTGCGTCTCACCGTCAGTAGAAAGGCGACTGGGAGCTGATGTAGAGCCTCTGGGTTTGGGAGGCGGAGGAGGCGATCGAGGACAGAGGCGAGAGGGGAGAGAGGGGGAAGGGGGATGGCGGTGGAGGAGGAGGAGGAGACAGGCAGGAGGCGAAGGCTCTGCCGCCGCAGGTCAGCAGTCCAGGACTGGTGGTAGAGGTGGGGACGGCGAGCGGAGGGGAGGCGCTGCTGGGAGAATCACAGGAAGCAGATCTGTTCAGGAAGGATGAGTCTGAGGAGAGGAAGCAGAGGGGGGTTTAATCCTAGCGTCTTGTTAAGAGGATATAAACAACGGCCTTCAGGAACGAGTCCTAAACCCTGAAGTTAGTTAGCATGTTAGCTCTTCGTGTTCCCTCGTCTGGGTTTTTGGTTCGAGGCCTGAAATAAGGCCCATGACATAAAACCCGTCAGTCAACACCCCACTCGTGAGGGTTGAAGCTTCTACGTGTTTCAGAAAAGCAGCTAAATGAGACTGCAGAGGTTGTCGGGGACATTAAACGTCGTCACGCCGAACATAGAAACTCAGGAGGACTCACTCGTCCTCCTTCTCAGCCTCGTTGGGTTTAAACTGCAAAAGTCGGAAGCTAAGTTCGTAGTGTAGTTTGTTTATAGCCAAACAAAGATCATCTTGCTGAAGAAAACATGCAAGTATCAAGCTTATTTTCTGCAATAATCCAAAGCCGATGGAAAACCCCCGCTGGCTTCTTGTGGAGGGAACCAGGCCGATGCTAACGTCCGGGTTGGCCTACAAAATCCTCCCCGCGGCGCTCTGTGAGGCAGGGAGGCCACCAACACTCGCTGCTGCTCGTTAAGCTGTTTGCTGCGAGCGCAGGATCATAACTGAACCTTTTATCAACTCAGATCTTCTCTCATCTGGTCGAACGTTTAGAAGCAACCTGAAACTGTAAAAGTGAGCAGGCCCTTCTGCAGATTCACTCATCTTAGGTGGCAATTATCACAAATCGCTCTACGTGAGATCCTGCAGCGACAGGACGAAGACGGATAAAGATGGCAGAGGGGAGAGAAAGGGGAAGGGCAGATGATAAGGAGGAAGAGGTATTCCAGCGTAATTAAATATGGATGCAGTGCGAGAGTTTTGATTAAAAGCCTCCACCACAGGGAGGCACTCAACTGTCCTTCACGTTTTTAAAGTAGCATCTCGTGTCCAAAAAAGAAAAGAAGCCATCTTTAACTGTGTTTGTGTCGGCTGGTGGTCGGTGCTTCAGGTCCCTGCGGACACAAACCGGCTCCCTGCAAGTCAATTAACAAAAAGCATTTTAACTCTGAATAATATTTGTGCTCTAAAACGCCCCATTTTCGCCCCCCCCCCCCCCTCTCCATGCTTTCTTCAAGTCAAGACTTCTTCTGAGTCACGGCTGGTTGGACTGATGCTGCACTTAAGCTTCGACCCCCAAGAGGCACATTTAGTACTCGAGTTCTGCTCTAGTTTCAGTGGGAAGGTGTTCAGGAAGGTGTGATGGAGGATTGTTCCAATATATCTGTAATAGTAATAATTATAATAACAGCAGCACTGTGGAGCATCCGTCACAATTATCTGTCTGCCCCAAACAGACACTTCAAAGCTCCGTCACAGCTGTAATATTTCTGCACAGTCAGGATCAGGCAGTAAAATGCTGCATTGAGCAGTGCAGTTCAGCAGTTCCTGGACAAAATGTTTTAAAGCTCCATCTGGTTAATCTGTGGGATGTTTTGAGGATCTCATTATCCCTCATGTCCACTGCGAATAAACGCTGAAGAATCCACTTCAGAGAAAAAGCTGCAGAAGTTGCCCGAGAGTCGTCCTGTTTGTAAGTTTGCTTCAGTATCACAGTGATGCAGTGATAGTTACATGTACACGCACGCTGCTGCAGATGGGAGCTGCCAACAGCTCGTTCGGCTTAGGTTTAATGGAGACCATTTGCCAAAACGTTATCGGACACAGGCTGAAAAGTGCCGACGTGCAGCTGACATTACAGCAGCACAGTTCTCCGGATGGCTTTGTCGTCATGTTTGGTTCCCAACTAGTCCCAGATGTTGGCTATTAGCTTGTCGCCAGCTCTCGTTGGTCTCGTCCTCCATTTTCACACAAAAGAGTGATAATTCACACTGAGCAGGAAGGACGAGCAGAAACAAAGGAGTCGCTCCAGGTTGGAGTTCAACCACAGCAGCCAGCTGTCAGAGAAACAGGGTCACTGTGACTGTGATTGACAGAGAGGTAATGTTGCATCACCCCGACTCCCCTCGAGACATAAATCCAGTCTGAATGGGACACAGACGGTGAGCAGACTGGGGGAGCTCCACGCGACGCGGTTCAGAAACACTCACCACAAAGCACCATTTCTGGGATTTAAGTGTTCCTGCGGCCTGCAGGTGACCCGGTTCTCACTTCGTGAGCTCTAACTACTAGAGACAAAGCTTCTCACGTGTTATTTTAGCTCTGTGGCGTCCAACCCAGGTGAACTATGTAAATGTAAAACACCTGAAGAAAAGGAGACAATAATGTGAATCTGAATAAATGATGATTTAAATAAGACAGTAAAATGTAATAATCCAGATGATTGTGCTGCTCCAGGCTGCTGAAACTACTTGGGTCTGCCCTGCTGCTTGAATACAGATGGAGTGTTTATAAAATGCATGAATAGCGTGATGGGACGTCTCCGTATACTATCTACTGCGCTGTTTCTCTGGGCATCCCATAAAAACACGAGAGGCTCTCGTTGTACTGCACCTACAGGTGGTAGCCTCTGCAGCAGTGTCAACATGAACCAGAGCTTTCACTGTATTCAGATTCAACTAAATTCTGGATTGAAACATGCAGAGCTAAATCCGGTCAAAGAGCTTTCTTGAGTCATAAAGCTTGATTTTCTGTCCGAAGCAGTAATCAGAGTGTTGTGCGCCGGTGTATTTATTAAGCTATCGTTTCATTATTAAGACAATGAATCATCGTATTGATTTCAGGTGATCTAATCCCGGCACTAATGAGTCTTCACACTGAGCAACAGAGCTAATGTTAGCTCACTTTGGACGAGGCAGCAACTGAAAACAGTTCGCTGCTTCACTAACCGAGTATCAAAACATGAGGTCAAGCAGGGTCCTGTGATGTTCCCAGGTGGAGATTCTGCTGCTAATCATCATCTCCTTCATGTGAAGACACAACGTGGACGAGCCCACACAGAGGGACAAACGTGGAGTCTTGCTTTTGCAGCTTCCGACTTCACCTCATCTGAAATGTAAAATGACGCGATTGTCCGGAGCAGAAGCATGTTGTTAGGCTCCTCTCGGCAGCGCCCCCCTCAGCTCGGCCTCTAACAGCCCTGCTGGTTTATTCATGTGGCGTCTGCAAACAGCACGTTTATACAGGCCAGGACAAACAGCCAGGACAGATCACACGTCAGGATGTGAAATGTCAGCAGCGTCTGGATGCTGGCGAACACTGTCCACGTGCATCGCCGAGCTGCATTTATTGTCTGCTGTGTGTGTTGAGCAGTACCCAGGTTCCACAGCGTGGTCTGTGCAGCCAGCTCTTTGGCATCATCCAGCAGCACACACAGCTTGTCTGGGATGTAGGTGCTTCGTGTTGAAGTGATCACCACCTGCAAACACACACACACACGGTCTCAGTTTGTTTTTGATGATTGCTGAGTTTTACAGTGATCAGTCAGAACTGTGAGCACTGACAGGTGAAGTGAAGAACACTGATTATCTGGTTACCATGGCACCTGTCAGTGGGGGGGATATATGGGGCAGCAAGTGAACATTTTGTCTCCATGTTGATGTGTTGAAGCAGCAAAAATGGACATGAAGTGAGACTAAATGAAATGATGTGAAGTAGACGAAGGGAAGCGATAGCCTCGTTTGTGAGGAGTGAAATACTGCAAAGACCTTGTAGAGCAGCAGCAGCTGTCCGTCCTGTCCAGGTGTGGAGTACAGGTGGTACTCGGGCTGTGACCAGTAGTTCTTGCGGCAGTAAAAGTCGAGCAGGCTGACGGCAGAGCTGATCTGACCCTGCTTCAGCGACAGCAGGGTGGTGGGGGTGAGCGGGGTGCCAGGGAACAGGGGGAACACACACCTGTCTGGGTCCTCTGGTGACACAGGAACACACACACTCATTAAAGCAGACCAACACCGTCACCTACAAAGAAATGCAAGCCAACAGCCGGGTCATGAAATAATACACAGTATTGCTGTGGCTAATAAAAAAACTTGATGTTTTTAAAGAACCTATCGGCCGATACAAACCTCCAAATATCCATTAATATTAACTTAAAACATCCTATTTTTTACGGTTTCCTGAAAGAGGAAACTGTCATGGACTAAAAGGCCCTGCTGCACAGAAAACTGTTTTTCATATTATTATATATTTTGTCAGAACAGTTTTGATCGATACGTTTTGTTTTGAGTAAAATTTGATAAAAAAAGATTTTCATATTTATTTACGACAGAAATTCAGACTTTGCATCAGTTATCACGGTTTATTGACTGACATATAACCTTTGAGCTCAGGTTGCACATGTTTCAGGGAGATGAAGACCTCTAGGATAACGAAGCTACAAGTCAGATTAACTGATGTGGTAACAGACTCGTGGAAGTGAACATTAAGCAGCTTGAATTTAAACTGTCCAGCTCTCCCTCCATATATCCGTCATCTCCATCTTCCACCCTTCCCCGTCCCTGCTCGTCCATTTTTAAATCTCTTCCCTCCACTTTGAATCCAACTCTCAAAGTGAATCTTTAATTCGTCTTCGCAGGAGTCTCTCCTCCCGCTCTCTCTTACAGTAGTACAAGTAGCGGCCGACTGCTACAGCAGCTCCCCTCTCATAAATGTTTCACAGTCCATTAGTGGGAGCGTTAACTCTAAAGCCCATTCTTGTTTTCAGAGATGTCTCAGGATTATTATCATGGCTGGGAGGACTAAAGATGAATGCGGTTTGTAATGGACGAGACGAACGACATCATCGCGTCCGAATCAAACAGGAGGGTTTTACAGGCGGAGTGAGAACACAACGCTGCTGATGACAGGTGATACTGATCAACATCTGGACAATATATCATTATGTGATATTACACACATGAAACCTCGTCCTCCTGCTCACCTGCTGCTCCTCTCGTGTAGAAGGGGCTCTCCATGCGAGGCTGCAGTGTTCTCAGAGGAGAGCATCTGTCCATAGCTCCGCCCATCATCCCCCTGTCTCCCTTGTGCAGGACGAACGTCCCGTTGGCTCCTGCCGCTGCGCTGTTTCCCAGGTAGCCCCTGCTGCTCTGCTTCCTCCCGACCAAAGTCCCGTCTTTGATCCCGGCCGGCTTGGCCAGTGTCACCTCCACGCTGGCTCCGTCGATCCGCGCTCCGTTCATCAGGCTCAGCGCGGTGACGGCGTCGTCACGGCAGCGGTAGTGAACGAAGGCGTAGTCTGTGAGCTTCTTGACTCGCTCCACAGAGCCCGGCTTGAAGCGGGAGAACTCCTGACGAAGAGTTTCTTCGGTGGTGCTCAGCATCAGGTTACGCACCTGGAACACAAACACTTAATGTTGCAGCTCAGGATGTAAAGTCTTCCAGTAAATCTAAATCCAAATATCGTCCAGGTACTGAGATGTAGTTTTGGCATGTCAGTGTAGCGTCCTACATGTTGTCAGGACAGTTTAAAGTGTTAATAGTTTTTGGGCCAGGCTAGCAGCATGGGTCTGCACCCTTCAGGGTGAATTGTAAGAACGTTGGTGCTCCTCTGACTTTCCCTCTAGCGCCATCACCAGGGAGCATGACAGTGAAATGTGAGAATTCAGACGCAATTGATTTGAGCCTGAAGAGGTAAAACTGCAAGACAAAAGCTAAAACTGGAGAAAGGTCTGACAATAAAAGCTCATTTTGTGTGTCCAGGTTTAAATTGTGTTATTCCCCACCCCCAGAAATCATCTCGTGAGCCCTTGTGGAGGTCCTGACCCGCATGTTGGAAACCACCGTCTTGGCTAACCTGGGTTAAATGTCTGACTGCTCCTGATTCTGATTCTGACTTCTCTTCCAGACGGCAGCAGTCCCTTACAATGAAACCTCCTTTAAGTCAGAGAGAGTTGTAGCTGTTGTGTTAGCAGCAGTAAACACACACACCTCATGTGTTGCCCCCCCCCCCAGACTTTCAGTGTAAAAGCCTCCACAGCTCCTGCCTCTCTCTCTCCCCTCGGATCTGAACAAGCCTGCTGAATACTTCAGAGGCCTCGTCTCTAAAACCCCGACACCAACACTGTGGGTTTGTAGCACCCACCTTCAACACAGAGACTCGGTCTACGAATGAACAATCCTGCTCGGACCTGCAGCCACCTCACCTGTGTCTGTAACAAACTACGTGTCCTCGGATACGATCATTAGGAAACGACACGTATACGTACATAAAGCACTCTGACGCGCTGCATGACCTCCTCGTCCACGTCCTTCTCCGGCTCGGCCCAGTCCACCTGGATGGAGTTACCCCACAGCTGGAAGGTTCCTGGAAACACAGCAGATGTTACACCATCAGGTCTCATACGTCGTGCAGGACTGGATCTGGTTCTGCTGTGCTGAGGGTGGGAGATGAACTGTATGTGTAATATTGACTTCTGTCATGTCGGCTTTTAGAGAAACTGTCTTACAGCGGAGACAGGCCACCTCACCCAGAACTGAAACCACCTCCACTGTCATGAAGATGAATTAATGAACAGAATATGAAATGAAACCGTAACCTTCTGGGAAAAAAGTCACCACTCTGTCGATTTTCTCAAAAACTAATACATCAGAGATGATGGTCTGAACAGCTTAATCTGTCTTCAAACTACAGTCAGGTTTGGCTGCTGCAGTCCTAGCGTGCTGCCAGTGGAAGTGATGGTGAAGTCGACGCTCTGTCAAACTGTATCCGAAGCGGACACAAGGCTTCGGCAGTCTCAGCTGTTTGCAGATAAAATAACCGGACAGGAAAGTGTGTGTGTGTATAATCAAGTGAATCAAGCACATGTACATTACACTGACACAAAGGTCCAATACTGCTGTACAGCAGCAGTCCTGCTCAGTGTCTGCACCAAACCTCATGATGGACTCACAGTACAGACCAATACAAGTGGTGTATGATATCACCTTCACTGACACTGCAGAGACAGCAGCCTCGTCCTGCTACACTCTGTAAGTGGCTGCTGAATCTGAGATCAGTGTTCTGCCTCCCTCTGCTGGACAAAGACAGGAAGTGACCCAGAGTCACATGCAGAAGAGCAGCAGCACAGAGAAGACAGGTGTGGACACATCCATGTGATGAAGGAGACTCAGACAGGGTGAGGAGGTGCAGGCAGACAGACAGGCAGACAGACAGTCAGTCAGGGTGAGGAGGTGCAGACAGACAGACAGAGTCATGGAGTACCAGGGATCAGCCTCCTCCTGGCCATGGCTGCTGCTTTGTGGGACTCGTACTCCACAAAGGCAAAACCTCGGTTTCTGGTTTTATCCGAGGAGCTGGAATACACGATCACGTCCACCACCCCTTCTGTCACCTGGGAGACGCACAGACACGAGATGAGTAAGGAGAGAACAGTAACACCTTCCTGCAGTTTGAGCAACTCTTCCAGGACATGAATCCAGTGTTTTACACTCTTTTCCATCCACTCTCTCCTCACAGACCAGGTGTGGGTACCTCCTTCATCTCCTCCATGATCTCGTCCTTCCTCTTGTCTTTGGGGATGGAGCCGATGAAGAGGCGGCAGTTGTCCAGACTCACGCACACTCCGATGAACTTCCCCGGACGGATCTCGTAGTTGTCCATCATCTGGATGGCCCTCTGAGCCGCTTCTCTGGATCAATAATCACCAGAACGTCGTCATTAATCAGAACGGCCATTCATCAACCTTTTAGAATGCAGAATGATGACAGATGACCCCCCCGCCGCTCGCTCACACAACCCCAGCTCACCTTTTTCAAAACAATGTCACAGTTTATAATCCAGATGTTCGGGATCAGAAGACTTTAGAATAACTGGTTCATTGAATCCAGATTGGAAATTCTGCATCATTGATCCCTCGTGAAACGCTGCAGCCGTCCTCTAGTCTCTTATTTAAACTGCTGATTATGTAAATATGCTTTTGGTTCAAATATTCACCCAATGAGGTTTGACAGGTTTAAACAGCTGTTCTTCTTAAATGTTATTTTGAATTCGTACCATATTGATTACAGTGACAGGCCTCAGGCTGTCTGTTCTGGGCTCCTTCATATGAAACTCTATATTTTACAGCACACACTCACCTGTTGGTGTACATGACGAAGGCGTAGCCGCGGTTCTCCCCGCTGAACTCCATCATCAGCCTGAACTCGTAGATCCTGCCGGCTCTCTCGAACAGAGGCACCAGCTCGTCTTCGTACATGTCTCTGGGAATCTTCCCCACAAACACCTCGCAGCCCCGCGGGGGGGCCGGGCCCTCCCAACCTGCGGCACCAGAACACGTCGTCAAGGTCGGGGTCCAGACCCGCGTGTGGACCAGCGTACACCAAACTACATTTACTCATATCGCGATTTTCTAATCATTTCTACAAAAACCGCGAGAGCAGATACACAGTGAGAAGAATGAATTGATATTGAGGTTAATCACATTGTCTCACAGCAGCCAGACTGATTCTGGGTCTGGCCTCGTCAGTGACGATGTCTTAATTATAATTTCACTCCCGCCTCAGGTCTTCATTTAACAGATCACACAGATCACTGGGGGTTTATGTAATCAAGGAACAGCTTGCCTGCACGATCTCCCAACAGACCACTTTCATCAGACATCCGTGAGTCGACTGGCTGAGAAGCAGATGACTGTACCACTTTGTTTGGTATCTTTTCAGCTTCATACAGCTGAATTATAGAACGAAAACCTAAAAGTGTCCTACCCACCAGGACCTCCATTAACACTGCCACGAGAAGCTGCTTCCAGCAAGGACACACAAGGCGGTTCTTCAGCAGAACAGGAGGTTCACACAAACATGGGACACGTTGAGAATCAGACAACAAAGGAGGCGAGGAGGAGGAGCACGACATCACAAAGGGACACTTCTATCTTGGCGTATCCCCCGTCTTTAAACACACACCTGGCGGCGGACCACCGTACTTCCTCTGCCCGTTCTCCTGCACCATGTTGTAGCCCGTCTTCTCCATCAGATCCAGCAGAGCCATCTCTTTGGCGCAGGACGCCTTGAGCTCGTCCTCGCCCACCAGCAGGCTGACTTTACCACAGTCTCCGTCCATGTCTCCGGGCGACTTTCTGTCGCCGTCTGTCCAACGAACATTACAGTCAACTTCAACATTCAGGTCATCACACGATGACAGACTGAAGCACAGCTCAGGTGGGAAGTCAGTCACACACACACACGTAATCACCTGATCACGTAAAAAACAGCCTCAGAAGCGTTTACTGTAGCGTCGCCTGGGTTACTGCTACTAACTAAATATTAATCAACGACAAGTTTGATCATTGATCCTTATCAGGAACGTCAAAATATTCACTCAAATGTGAAAACGTAAACTGAAGACGTCACTTTTGGGTTTCAATTGTGTGGTTTTGTTACTAGAAATGACGTTTCATCTTCAACTTAAGTTTCAAATTTAAGAGTAATTCCATCCAGATAGAAGAGCATTTTTAAATACACAACTACGTTTCACCGCAGCAGCAACAACCCTGCCAGGGTAAACTTCAGTAGGACCTCAAAACCTGCTGACTTCACATTTTAGGATTTTAAACTCTTTTCACACATCATTCATAAGGAGCCGACTCATCTTTTGTAAATCACACTTTCACATTGGCCAACTTAAGTTAAAACTGTGGAAATGTTAACTACTTTTATATTTATTTTTAGGTGCAACCCCCCCCCCCCAAAAGAACCCCAATCGGGAATGTATTTTGATGTTAGCTAACGTTAGCTAACTAGCTAGCTTTTACACATTTAAAAATCTACTTTTTAAAAGTATTTGGCCAGTGCCAACAGTGCAAAATTAAATCTCCACTATGAAAACACTGTACTTTAATAAGATGATTTGGGGGGGAAATGGAGAAAACGCTAGCTTAGCCTTTTGCTGTTAGCTAGTTTAGCTTCCCATTGGTATTTGCTGCGGACACTTGGATCCGGGTTCGAGAGCCCTGGAAGCCCCCAGCGTGTATGAAGACGTTAGCTTGCCAACCTGTACGTGTAAATTATATTAATTCACCCAAAAACAAGATTAAAGTTTAAAAAAAAAATTTGCCCTGCTTAAGTTAGCCAACCGTTATGCTAGCGGCTAACGATAGCTTCTTCTGACCGATATAAACGAAGCACTGACGTTAGCCCCAAATTAACTCTTACCAGCTCCGCCTGCCAGCATTTCTTCTCACAGCGAAACGTTTTCTTCTTAAAATAATTAAAACCTCGTCCAGCAACAGCTCAAAGATAAAGTTACGTGCGTCTATTAAACCTTAATAGAAAAAACAACTCTAACCTGGATCGTCGTCATTCAGTCCAATCAACTGGCCGGAATTATGATTGACATGTAGGCCAGTCCCGCTGAGCCAATCAGCACGTTCATCTGGGACAAGGAAGGCGGGACAACACGCAGAGACGCTCGCCTTGTAAAATAAAATAAAAAATAAATACAATAAAATAAAATGAAACAATAAACAGAAATGGAAGAAAATACAAAACAACAGATAAATAAAAAGCACACATAAAAGATAAAAATACAATACAGTCGTGATAGTCGTGTCACACCTTTGTGCTTTGACACTCAAAGGCAACCAGGAAATGTAGTTTGTAATTGTAGTTCTCACGGTGCAAATATGTAACAAACTTATATATATATATATATATATCCAATTCAGGTTTATGTAATAGCCCAAAAATCATAATCTCACGACGAATATCAGAAAAATACAAACTTTATTAGACTTGTCATCAGTTTACATTTTTACAGAATATTCTCACGTGTACTTGAAATGTTCCGTTTGTGTACGTGCGTGTGTACGTGCGTGTTCACGAGGCCATCCAGATGAGGGAGGGCAGCATGACGGGCCAGCAGGTGGTCACAGACACGCCCCCCAGCACCGCTGTCGCCTTGGCAACACATCCTCCCTCACTGTGTTACAGAACTGATAGATGGGATGTGAGGGATTGTTGTACTTTTTACACCACTGTGAATACAATACAGTACACTATAAATACACATTAATGCAGTCATATTAATACAAACATCACAGATCATTAGGAAAACACTTTTACCATAATATACTGTATATACACAGTGTACACAGAGTAATGTTCTGTATATATACTGCTTTAAATACTGTATATACAGTGTATACACAGAGTAATGTTCTGTATTAATACTGCTTTAAATGCTGTATATACACAGTGTATACAGAGTAATGTTCTGTATTAATACTGCTTTAAATACTGTATATACACAGTGTATACACAGAGTAATGTTCTGTATAAATACTGCTTTAAATGCTGTATATACAGTGTATACACAGAGTAATGTTCTGTATTAATACTGCTTTAAATGCTGTATATACAGTGTATACACAGAGTAATGTTCTGTATATATACTGCTTTAAATACTG
>JAVQJF010084119.1:0-25670 GCA_036023855.1 Gadopsis marmoratus | reverse complement strand
AGGGGACACACACACCACATTCATACACCGATGGGGACACAGTTGCCATGCTGGCCTCCACCGGGGGCAACTCGGGGTTCAGTGTCTTGCCCAGGGACACTTCGACATGCAGACAGCAGGAGGTGGGATCGAACCACCAACCCTGGGGTTAATGGACGACCGCACTACCCCCTCAGCCACAGCCACCCCAGTGATACAGTAGTCAAGTCAAGTAGAAAACTGAAGAATTTATTTATAACTTAAAAAAGACATTTGAGTCCAAAATGAAATGTCCAGTTTTCGAAACCAACAATATGACCAAAAGGCTAGACTTCTGCTCGCAGGATTAAGACCAAATCTAGAGAGGTAAATCTGCTGCCAGAAGGCCTGCAGCGCTTCCTCTCCGTCAGTCTGTCCCAGTGGGTGATCTGTGATAAGCCTCTAGAGGCTGGTGGCATAAGGCACAGAGTGCCAGGGACAACGCTGCCAGACTACTGTATCCCTACACAAAAACTCAGACCTGTCAAGGTGTCGGACGAGGAATGCCGGGATACACGCAGGGCGAGGCTGTGTCAGTTGGGGTGTGACTATAAGCTGGGAACATGCATTTGTCTAAAGAACAGAAGCTCCTGAGCAGCCATCTACAGGCGTAGAGCTAAGAGAAGAGAGCGTGTCATTCCTAGAAACATGTCATATTATATCCAGTGTATCAGATGTGTGTGGAGGGGATTAAGAGAAAGGGAGTAAAGCTCTGTGAGGACTGTCCCACTCTGAAAGCAGCTTATAGTACCCGCTTTACTTACTCAACCGTAAAAAGGTTTAAGTTAAAGGATCAATTCCTTGATTTAGTTTTCAATATCTTTAAACAAAAAAAATAAACAACATCATGTAGTGGTGGCACGTGTGCGTAAGACACAGTTTGGGCAGATTAAAGCTGATGAATAATTAAGTCGATTTAAGAAGCTTATTAAATGCAGGGCTACAGAGAAGAGAGAGCAACAGGAAACTGAGCCCCTAAGCCCCCATGAGACGCCCAGCAACACTGGGAGCTGCTGCACAGACGTCCCTTCGCCTGCTTTTATCGTGCAGGGAAATAAATGTCCAGTTCAAAATAACAAAACCACTTGCAGCCCTGAGGGAATGTATAGAAACAAGAATTCAATATAGCAGAACTTGGGTAGGCCATGAGATGAGAACCTGTCAACAGCCCAACTACTGACCAATCAAATCGCTGGAAAGCTTGGGGGGGTAGTTTATCACTAAATCAATTTGAAGGACAGAATTGACTGCATTTAAATTGCGCTCTGATTCGAGCTAAAAGTTTCACGTTTACACTCTTATTCCATCTCTGCGGCTCAGAATGACATGAGGACACTTTGTGAGAATAACTGGAAATAAAACAAAATATTCCATCTGTTGTCTGTTATTAGAGGAATAATCCACACATTGTTAATTAGCTCCCATGATTATAAATGCGACATTCCAGCCAGATAGAAGTTATCGGGCATTTCTTCTCCTCTCATGTCTGCTTTGGCAGCTGAAACAGACTTACAATTTTTTATGTGTATCATATATTCATAATAGCTCCTCGTGAGACAAACCAGCAACAATATTCACTCTAGACAACTGTGCATGTTCAAATTGTAATCAAAATGTATTCACATTGTATACATATAAAAAATGTTTTAAAAAAACATTATTTAAAATGATTGATTTTCTTTTGATTTAATTAACACTAGTTTGTTAGGGTCATTAGCTCTTGCCTGTCACATATAAATCTGGCACAAACGGCTTCCCATACGTTGGAATCGTGAATGCATTGAACTACAGGAGCAGGACAGACAGGCTGGTGACAGCAGGAAGGGAGACGACACTCACTCTTGGCCTTTTCGTTCTTGCGCGAGGGCCTCCAGCGGATGCAGGACTTGTGCTCGTCCAGAAAGAAAAACCGCACCAGTCCCTTGGAGCCACCGCGGAGCTTCACCATCTGGGTCCCCATCTGCATGGAGCTCATACATTTCTCCACTGGAGGCGAGAGAACAAGACAGACAGAAGGAAACAGGTTGGAAAGTTGTCAAAAAGGGGGAACCGCTGGAGCACTGCAGCTGAAGGAGGCGTGCGACAAACAAACGTGCACTGAGCGCGTGTGTGTGTGTGTGCGTGTGTGTGTGTGTGTGTGTGTGTGTGTGTGTGTGTGTGTGTGTGTGTGTGAGAGATAGACTTTCCACAAAATTCCATCTGGGCTCTCAAACACACAGTTATTTACTTATACACTCTCATGAACAGGCAACCCGACTTCTTCGTCCTCTCGTGGGAGGAAGAGAGAGGGAGAGCAGGTAGATGGCAGCCATCAGGCAAATTCTCCCCGAAACGCAAACAGAACAAGAAAATAAAGAAAATAAAACAATAAAAGCAGGAGCTCTTTTTAGAGGTGAGGATTTATATCGTAGCCTAAATTTAACAGAAGTCCTTCCACATCTTCTAGGAATAAAAACAGCAGCCAGAGAATAAGTTGATGTGCCAAAATTCTGAATGGTGCCACTGAAAATGTGTCCTTGCCATTATTTTGGGGGAGAATTTGCAGGAAGCTAATGGTCTGGCTGCTGTGGACAACCGCATGCCCCTGGGCTGCAGATGCACCCGATGTGGCCATATTATCAGTTATCAAGTCCTATCAAACTATTTCCTCGCAGCATGCAGGAAATTAGGCCAACTCAGCTAATTAAGGTTAGCAGATCGCTGGCACACACGTGGAATTCAACATCTCTGCTGAGAAATGCAAGCTAAGATAGTACATAGCACACATTTTCAAATAACAGCTGGTATTCAAATAATGACATTTCATATCATAGACAAATAAAGGCAGGGCACTAATTAAGCTCGAGTAAAACAAACCACTGAGGCGGGTACTACTACTACTACTACTACTACTACTACAGTGTTGAGTGCATTAAAACTGTTTATGGGTAACATCACCAGACAGAAATGGTTGTTTGTGGTTTATACAACACAGTTTGTATTGATCTTACAGCCTTGCCCACAACAGCCTAATGCACCCAGATGATGCGATTAAAAGTGGGGCAGAATCTCTGGCAGATGGCAGATATACAATGTCTCATGTCTATATACTGTAGATCTATAGAACATGTATATACACACATATTACCCACCCCTAATGAGCCTATATGACATCTGAGCAGCTGGAAGCCTCCATTTAACTAAAGTGAACTTAATTAGAATGATTTGCAGGAAACGCAGCTTAGCAATAGAAAGAAACTATGGCCACATTAGGCTTCCATACCTTCAGTAATGCAACATTTTATTGTTGCATGTAAACTGCCACAAATGCAGCAACTGAGCTGGCAGTGCAAAGCGGCTGAATCAGTGAACAGCCCCCCCCCCTTATCTCACCCAGCAGACACAGAACGGACAATCGGGCTGTTTGGAAGAATCGATACTGCAGCCGCCACAGCGCCCACAGACCAAGTCTTCAGCACGGGGTGCCTTGTTGACCTGGACCCAAACCAGAGAGGACATAATACTGCACACTAAACAGTCTTATGTTCACTGCACAATCAAATTACGCAAATTCCTTACGAGGAGAAAAGGAAGCAAGATTACAAGATTACCCTAACAAAGCAATTATCAAGGCTTTTTGCATTTGGTGTTCAATGTACTGTGGGAGAATAACCAAAAAGATTCTCCATAACCAAGAAGAGAGGAGTTATTGCTGTAGCTGCTGGATTATTGCAGTGCCTGATGCCCAGTGGCTGCAGCAGAGCGAAGGATCTGCACCCCTTCAGCCAGAGGGGGGGGGGGCAGTAATCCATGAAATGAGCTGCTGTCAAAGTTCGGTTGGACTGAGAGCCTCCAGACTCTCTTGGTCATGGAGGCACACTGCTGAAGACAACATCTCCTGACACCGATCTGAGCGGCTCATCCTCCTGTGAAAGATGAGCTTAACACTCTCTAAACAGCCATCAGTCTCCTGGCCGACATTTACATCTGCTGCCGTCGCTGCCTGCCCTCCAGAGCTGGCCACCGAGCCCCACCGTGCGTGTCGGCTTTACGGGCACTAAAAAGAGCAAGCTGTCGGGACACGCGATTCTCCAGACAAAGTGGCGATAACTTCAGAAAGCAGCAGGGTCACGTTGCACTCAACGTCTGATTTCGCCTGTGCAGCAAGAGGCTGAATCTAATCAAACTGCAGCCAGAGAGACTCCTTTTAACATGGAACACGCTCCAGTTTGTGGCTGCCTTGAACACCACTTACTCATGGATGAGGAGGCAGGAAAAAAGGCCACGTTCTGCTCACACTCCCCTGCCAGTCGGCTAAAAGGAGAGTGTGTCTTGAGATGTAGCTGGCTGTGGGGGGGGGGGGGACAACTTGGGAATCCTACCGCAAAACCTGTTAGGGGAGGCAACAGGTTGTGTATTGTATTTCTATACCTGTGTTGTTTCTCTTATTTTAGTCTAAGCTTTCTTTCCTTTGCTGTAATTTAGCGTTTCACTACAAACACTAAATTCAGTGCATCTGGTGCTTCTGCATGAGTTCTATGTTGCAGTTCCAACGCTTTTGCTTTGTCCATGTCAAATAAAATAAACTTAACTTAGGTGTCTATGTTGTACTTTAGCAGTCAAACACGCAAGAGCAACTCAAAAATATTTAAAATATGGACTTAAATGCATTACTACTGCTACAAGATTCAAAACCCGGAAATGTCAATGAGAGCCATGAAACAGTAAGTCAGAGAGACTCTACATACAGAACAAGAGGCACAACGCAGAAGCTACTTTGCAGTAAGTTGTGGGAAACATGCATACGAGACATGGAAAGGTTAGTCGCAGCCTATAGAAGGCAGATTAAGCCTGGATGATAAAGGCCAGTGGAATCAATTAAATAACAGTCGAGTGGTTTGAGACTGTGTGTTCACAGTTGGTGCTGAGGCTCCAGGAGGTGGTACACTCTTCCTCTGTGTGTGTGTATATTTAGTATATATAAAGAGAAAGAAAATCCCCCTCTCAGGAGGTCTGTTCCTCCTTCAAGCTCTGGACCTCTACCAGAGGTCTAGGAGCTTGAGGGTCCTGCGCAGCATCTTAGCTGTTCCTAGGACTGAACTCTTCCGGACCGAGATCTTGGATGGTGATCCTGGAATCTGCTGGAGCAACTCTCCCCGTTTGGGGGTTGGGGGGTCACACTGTTGCCTTCACACACAAACTATATGACAATAGTATATCAGGGGATCCGATGCAGCTAAAAATCAGGAAGACAAAGTCACACTGCACTGTAGGATGATATGGCAACAAACACGGCACACAGCATAAAAAGGTGAGCACAAGAGTGTCAAACTGTCTGTTCGAGTCAGAGCAACGGCGCCACGCCGACCCAACAAGACACCAAGCGACAGGTGGCATCACTAGGCTACACCTGAGGACAGCGTCACATGCCACTGGTTCACATAACTCCACAAACGACAAAACACGCTCTATAATTAAATCATGTCAAAAAGCTTTAGCCCATTATTTAACTGCTATAACAGTCAGTATATCACATATCGCAGTATTTGGAAATCACTTTCCTGCTGCTGATCCTCACAAGATCCTGCACCGCCTCGTGCCCTGGGACCTTTATACTAGCTCGGTTAGTTCATCCTGCCGACATTCACACCGCGCACACATTTCATGTGGCGAATAATCGGCCAAATGTACTAACCAGGAAATAAAGTCAGATCAAAAAGAAAGAAAGAACAACGTTGGTGCAGTTTTCTGCAAGTTTTAGCATCTGTTAGCAAATCAAGTTCGGAACATATGGAGGGAAGGAAAGAAAATCTTATCAAAAAGTTAGCTATGAGGAAGGTGAGCAGTGGAAACAGTACAGGTCAAAGCAGACGGGGACAAACACAGAGGGGATGAGCATAAAATAAAGAGCAAGCAGATGCTGCTTATAGACGCTTTTCAAGAGAACAAAAGACAACAGCAGCACAGACGTAGCACAGCCTGCAGAGATGGAGAGACACACAGAAGTGGAGCAGAAAAGCAGTAGACTCTTTACTAGTGTGTGTGTGGGGGGGTGTCTAGGCCCGTTGCCATGGTTACAACATCAGATTTAAAGCATGTGCCCATAGTGGAGGAGCGCTGGATGTTAACTCGAGCTCCGGCTTGATTTATTAGAGATTTCGATACGCCGCCCTGGTTTCTCCGCCTGAAAACCTTGTATTCATAACAACGTCATTTTAAGAAAAGATCTTGTTCAGTCCACATTTTTATCTGTTTTAGACCATGGTGACAAACCATATCATACTAGATCATCTGAATAATAGTAATAACCCGTGTCCTCAGAGTCTCTCCTCAGTTTGGCAGCATTTTTTGTCCTCTGCCAAGTTCAGACCTGCATCCAAGGTGCACTGATAAGAGTGATAGATGACGCTGATCAGCGGTGCCACAAGCTGACCTTTCACTCTCGGTTTGGAATGATTTACAAGACAAAGCTGATTTGGAAATGCTACCTTCACATCTGACATTGATTTGGCAAAATATGTTTTCAACCACGAGAATTTGTGCCAACACTAGTCAATTTCAGGCCTCCCGGCTTCCTGGGAGGACATGGTTACTGCGTGACGACCTACATCCGCACTCCCGTATTTAACCAGGATTAACAACCTGCTGGTTGGTTAATGGGGTCAAAGCAGGAAGCAGACAACAGGTGACAGGCGAGGTGGAAGTCTCCCATCCAAACGCAGCTGAGGTAAGACAAGCGGGTGTCACCCTCAGTGACGTGGCAGGGTGACCGGTTCTCCTGCTGCCAGTCGCAGTGTGGGTCAGCTACTGTCAGGGCACCAGGGAAATAATCACACCCTCCCCACCTTCAACAGGTGCTGCATTTTCTGCATGAATAAAAGGTTAACAAATGTTGAAGTGATGCCCTCATTGAATTAGGGTTACTAAAAACAGCCATCTGCCAGGGGTAACAGCCTAGCGTGTCACACGTATTGGTATTTCTATGTCTCTGCAGTTCAGAACAGTCCACATTCAGCAGGAACTACGGGTTTGTGAGGATGCACATAAATGTCTTTGTGAGTCTACAGAGAAGGGGGTCACAGGTAACTGTAGGTTGCAGAGGAGCAGATCTAGACAACAGCAGCTCATCGCGCAAACATGCCCCTCAAGCAGATTGGTAGATCCAGTCTGTCAAGACTCGTATACCATCTGTTGGCAATTAACACTTGGATTAAGATAAAAATAGAAACCTGTTTAAAGGGGCAGAAGAACGGGCTACTCCACCTACACGGTGCACATCTCATGTAGTGAAGGAGCCGAGCCCTCACCCCGGGCTGAGGTCGCTGTAACAGCAGCAGCTGTCAGATAACGGTGATTGACAGGAAAACGATGACTCACATACAGAGATCAAATGTCCCCATAAACAAATAAAAACATTGTTCCCACCTCAGAAGCACACTGCCAGTCTAAACCAGTCAGGTGAACTAAAGTCTCCATTGCAGACCACAAAGACGAGTTAAACTTAATCTCGGACTTGGTGGAATTTTGGTTCAGCGAACGCTGCTGATTTTAACATTTGGTATTGCCTTTTTTTTTTAGATCTCCACAAAAGACTAATATCTCTGATATCCAATCAGTCCAACTCTCCTCAGTGCATCTGACAACGCTCACCCATGTAGCCAAGCCTCCACTTGGAGAAGGCCATGATGCTGCTGCCTATCCAGAAGAACTCCTCCAACACGCTGCACAGAGAGGCCTGCTGCTGGCTCGGACCCCGAGCCGCCTCCTTCTGGTCGTCCTTGCCGCCGTCTGAGGAGAAAGCGCCTTTAGCCAGAGGCCCGGGCTTGTCTCCGGTGGCGGCCGTGGCAGTGGAACGCATCAGCACTGAAGACACTGCGCCGATGGGGAAAAAGCTGTTCCTCTTGGATGTGTTCATTGAGAATAACTGAGATTACAAGTTGCTACCTAACATTCAAGGGGATGCTATCTGAATGAATGTAGCTGTGGGTAAATTAACTACGCAAAATAAGCATTTACCTCAAGTACTTTTGAGTAAGTGTTCTTTCTGGGTAATGTTCTATATCCTCTGTTATTCCACCTCTTATAAAAAATAAAAGACATCAGATAGAGTATCATCAGTAGTGCAACTTGCTGGTATCTTCCTTTCTAGGTTCAAAGAACAATCCGGAGAAAAAACTCCTCCCAGTCTCCGAATCGTATCAACAGTTGGTCAATAATCTTGTGATGTTATTGCCCCGGCAAACCTTCTTATTGCACTGCCATTTCCTCAATATTCTTCCATCTCAAAGACCAAAAAGACGCAGCAGCATGTTTTCAAGGTTACAATTTGTCTTCATGCTGTGCCATCATTTCTTTATTCCTTCCCTCACCTGAAAACGGCTGGCATCTTATGAGAGAGCGGCGCTGTGGCTGCATCGGTGGGAAGCAGGACAGACATGGAAGCACAACACACGAGCCGGTAACTGTGCAACATGTGTTGGGCGGGCAGAAATCCTAAATCCCTAGGAAGCAGTAATCCTGGTCTAAGAGATTTGCTAAATGTGTGGAGTGAAACGCAATGACCCACAGAAAAAGACGGAGAAAACGGACGGTAGGACATGATGGACGCCTAATAAAGACGGAGCTTCTTTTGTGCTCCAGGACCAATTAAAGAGTCTGTTTGATGTTAGGAGGACTCCTGACAGGCCGAGCTCCGATATTCCCACAGCTGTCTGCAGCCCTGCTCCACATGGACCCATCCTTTGTCCATTACCCTGCACTCGCTCTGTCTGGCTGCCTTAGTGAGGCGCTGCATTATCATCAGCACGGACTGAGAGTTCATATTTCATTCTTCCAGTGTGCACATGAATCCTTTAGGCATGCATACTCAAGGAAATGCAGCTGTTTTCATTAGTTTACTGTGTGCTTAAATGACAATACTGTGCTTGTTTTCCTAAATTTCCAATACTTTGAACAAAAAAACAGCTCTGGCTGCTAAAACTTCATCATCACAACGCTGCCTCCCAAAAAAAAAAACGCAGATCTGTGGACTGAAACAGGTGAAGGTTCAGTCCACAGATCTCGACCCGACAGCGGGATGCAGCAGTCTGAGCACGTTGAGCAGAGTCAAACAGCGTCAGACCTCCCAGACCGCTTGACAAACCAGTGCCAGGACCTGAATACAGAGCAGTTCAATTCACAGAGCTGACAAAATCTGTCAAAATGAGCCATAATAAAATAACATTTTAAAAAAAGTAGCCACCAACAGTCCACTGCAGACAACCAGAGTGATGGCAGAACGTCCGGGTTGTGTTCAAGAAGTAAGAAAACCTCATTCAAATATCACATTAACATGTTCCTAGAATGGAATTGACTAAATATATATATATATAAAGCGTGTTTTCAGACAGCAGCATACAACAAAAACAGTTTGAAAAGTAACACTGGGAATACATTATGTCCTAAATATACATGGGAGCTGAAGTTTTGAATGATGAAGTCATTGTTGTCATCTGCAATTTTAAGATCATGAAGACTTAGACTTCTAATAGCAAGTGATATAGTTTATACTCGCATACTGTTTCATGGCTTAGTGTGTTGTGGATTTTTACTTTATGTTAAACTAAATTAATTAAGTTTTAAGTCGCGTTTTCATTCATAAAACATAAATCCCAGGTTTACAGAAGCGAGAAAAAAAATCAATAAAAATCAATAAATTCCACCTGCCTAAACTTTTGTCCCACCTGTTTCACAGATGAGAGTTTTGGGGGGTTTAGTTTGTTTTTTAAAAAGGAACTTTTAAAGATCATCCTGGCAAAAACATTTTTAGTCATAAACACAGGAGAGTAAACTATTTAGACTGGACTTGGATGCATCCCTAGAACAGCGTTTTCTCACTTGCCTTTCAGGGCTTCCTTATACTTTATTGACGAATAAATAAACTATTCATGGACACAGAATCCAAAACGTTTAATTAGCAAAAAGATATTACAAGAGAATGTAACCCGGGTGCCAATTCCACCTCCTTTGAATAATGTGGACACTCCGTGGGTACAGAGACTGCAGCATGATAATCTGCACCATAGTAGAATCATGACTTCCTGCCCTTACAGCACCACACACACCAAACCGAAAGAGGTGGCTGCATGTCGCAACAACATGTGGGGGAAATACGAGATCAGGGCAGAAGTCGCCGATCGCTGGCTTCAAACGTGTACGATTACATGGACCTTCCAGCCCAATCTGCAGGGAAACGCTACACGAGCCAATCAAAGTGTTGTGGATGACATCCCAGCAGGAAGCGGACCACATTTCGTACCAAACTGCTGCATTCATGTCTCATCTCTCCAAGTTGGTGTGAGATTCAGTTTTGGCCTTCTGCTGATAAAAGAAAAAATATAAAGCAACAGAATGAACACTGACATCTGTACGGGCTTCATTTTAAAATCAAAACCTTTAAATTAAAATAACTATGTCACCTAATTCTTTCACTATGAGAATACCACAAAATAAGTAGTCTTTTTCTCTCTCAAACCCAACCTGTCGAGGCTGATGAGCCCACCCAGAGCCTGGTCCTGGATCTGGTTCCTGCCACTGTCTCCTGGTGCTGCTCATGGTGGGATTGTTGGGTCTCTGTAATAAAGAGTCGGTCTGGACCTGCTCTGTATGAACAAGTGCTGTGAGAGAACTTTATGATATGGAGCTCTATCAATAACAATGAATTCATAAAACAATCGGCAGGCGAAGCAGCTATAAACAGGTTAACGCACCAAAACGGAGGCAACAGGTGCAAGTTCTTCTCAACAGGACTCTTCTCCACACATGAGGAATTTAACTCAACTAAGTATGACGTCACTGGATGACGTCATACTTAGGCGGAGCGAAACACTGAATCTGCAGCACCAACACTGGACTCCCGAGGCAGCTGAAAGCAACACTAAATATTATTTAGTTATGATGCCTCCCACCCTGACAGGAAATCCCTGCACTGACCAGGGGATAGAAAACCTTCATTGAAAAACCTGCAGGTTAACTGGAATAGAGCGGCCAGTCACAACGCGTCATAAACATCAGCTCAAATGGACAAAAGCGTGACAACAACATGCCACTATTTACTTTAATCAAACTACTATATCTTCCATTTCAACTTTGGCAGCAGCTCCATTGTGAAATATTACAAACTATTCATTCGAAATTTGTGAAACATCACTGCCAGCAGAAAAAAAAAAAAAGGTGTTAAACCTGACTTTACCTTCCCACTGTGTGTTATCTGTACGTACACAGGGTGGCTGATCTGGACCGGAGCCCTGTGGCCCTTCTGTGTCAGCAGAGCAGACCACTGAGACGCTTCCATTGCTCCCAACTTGCTTTGCTTGCCACAGCCAACATGTTCAAGTGAAGGCAGTAATCCGGTCGCTGGTGCTGCCTGTTAGTTCGGGGAGGCTCTGAAACAGCCCGCTGAATTAACATGCAACTCAAAATGTTGCCAAATTCACACGTGCAATTATCTAAATCCAATAGTCTTTTTCACGCATATCTTTTATTTTCATTGCATGTTGTACTTATCAGCACAGCTGTTGCTGCAGCAGGATCATCTCATCTCAACATGCTCAGGGAGAGAAGCCTGCTGAGGACTGAGCCGACACAAGTGGACGACTGCAATCAAACTAAATCCTGCTTGGTGGATTCCAAAACATAATAAGGGGACAACACATTTGCAGCAATATATATTCCACTCCAAATTTTCCAAATATATATATGTATATATCCAAATATTCCAACGCTCATTTTCCTCAGACACCTAGAAACAGCCTAGTACATCCCAGAGTCAGGGGGCCGGGACTCACCGTGGCCCCGGGACTCACCGTGGCCCCGGGACTTCCTGCCGCGCAGACATCCGACTCCACGCAGTAAACTGGGTCCACGGTGTCGCTGCGGCGCCCAGCTGGACGACCAGGTGGCATAAAGGCGAACTTTCACCGTCTCGCCGCTGAGAAACCAAACATGAGCCGAGTCGTGCGACGCCTGCGGCATAACGGCTCACCAACCGCCGCAGGGTCACAGAAGCCCTGCGGCGCTGCAGCGGCTTCCGGCTAAACGCCCACACGGCGGAAATACGTCAAAAGACGCGCGGCAGGTGGCCCGCGCACGTGCACACACCTGTGTCGCATTCGGGCGCCCACTGGAATGTGGGAAACGCGACTTCCCCGACGATCACTGCCCCACCTCTTCTGCTAAGACTCATGGGATATGTAGTTATTATCATATACAGTTGGTGTCCCAGGGACGTGATGAGGTCACGAGGTCCCAGAAACGTCATCACACACAGAACAAATCAATAAAATGTTTTATGTGTTTCGATTTGTCAATTTTCACTTATTCAGTTTTATAGCCAACGATAGTTCAAAGGCCGGTTCAAAGCCTTCTCCGGTGCCAGGGTTTAGACCTTCTCATTCATTACATCAATGCAACACAAAACACTTTTAGACAACACATCAACGCATAACAGAGCAGACTGTTATAAGTGGGCCAGTGGAAACTAGGCCAAAGCCAAGGTGGCCGATTTTACTGGGAGACATGTCTCTGTACGTCCTGCTGTCTGTTTGTCATTCTGCCTCTGGAGTCGGCCAATCAGTGGGCGGCACTTAACCATTAAAGTGGACACCCGAGTAACCTTCCGGTCTGATTACTGTGGACATGCACTGGGAATGATCCCCGAGGGATTCTGGGATCTCAGCATTTTGTCATTTAATTCCCTTTCCCTTACAGAAGGAGACCCGTTTGCTGTGTCACTGTCCGTGGGGCTGAAATGCTCCAACAAGATCAAACCGTCTTGTTGTAAAGATTCTGCACTTGACAGGCGTCTTAAGGTCTTTAAGGTGCAACTGCTCGCTGTATGAAAATGCCTTTTCATGTGACAGTGTGATAGGAGTGACATGGTAAATCAGTAGATGACTCCTTTAAGTCCACACGTTTCGGATTTCGGATCAGAGCTTTTTCCAGGCAGTGCCAAGTGCCGTACAAGTGTGTCCACGAGACACAAACACTGAGTTACTCTAGACATGACTGACATGTGCCAATCAATCACGCGTCTGTCAAATTATCTGTAGATGCTTTGTTAAATATTTGTTCTACCATTTAGTACTTTATGTTACCACAATAATGCAAAAAAATAATTTCGTCCAGCATTGATTCGGTGTAAAACACATACATCTCTTGGGTAGAATTAGATCTTGTGAAACAGCATATAGAACCATAGTGGCACACCCTACAGTCTTTATTAAAACCTGATATAGGTTGCGGCTCTTTAACCCTTTAATGATCATGTTGGAAAAACAGTTGTACTTAATGAGATTTGTTTTAAAATGTACAGTCAGTTAGAAAATATGTTTTTTAAGGGTACGACTAAAGCAGCATGTCCCACAGAGAACAAGAACTGGCACGCTGATGAGCTATAGCTACGAAATGGGCTTCAAAATAGGAAGACTAATGAGCGAGAAGAGCATAAATGACATGTTGGCGAGAACAACACGGCTTGTTTCCTGCAAATGATGGAAGTGCTATGTTCGTGAACCAGCCGAGACGAGGACGAGAATGGATGAGGATACAGGTTTATGCACTTAATGATGCTTCACTTTATACCTCTGTATCGACCTGCTTTGTTCTGCTGTTTGGTCTGATTTTGGGATCCTACTGGCAAAATAACTAATGAAATCCCTCCTGGTAGACTGGAAAGTTGCATATCAAAAACAGCAGGGAGAGGAAATTATGAAATGTAATAATGGAGGACCATTTGCAGGACCCCGCCGTTGATTCCAGGATAATACAGCACACACAGATATCCACTTTTTGTAGTGTGGCATTACTCCAGGAAGCACGGTCCTGGATATAATGAGAGTGGGACCAGGCGAGAGCCTCAGACTCCAATTCAAGGTGAAAGCCTGCCCCAGAGATAGATGCACCAATAGTCACATGAGATTTAGCTCTAAGAACAAAATCTCAGTCTCAAAAGTTCCCGGAGCAAAAAAGAAAAAGATGGAAAGAGAAGCAGACAGTGTGTGTGAGAGAGCAATCCACTCTTGCCAGCTATAAATAACAGGAACAGGATATTACATGAACCTCTGCATGGGCACAGGACATATTAGGGCCAGAGAAGATCTGTCTGTGGAGTTTATAACGTGCACTTAGCGGTATTACTGCTCATTGCATAAAAAGGTTGCACGCGCATGCGCATTGTCCACCATTCACCCTTTTTAATAAAACGTACAAATTGGTCATGCAAGGTTTGCCGGTGTGGCCCTCCCTGCTTGTTGTGTAGTGTGCATGGTTTTGAGATAAACCTCAGCTACCCTGCTAGCAGCCCCAAGACACTGCAGCACTCGTTACAACCCCAGGTATGAAAGTGATGACAAGCGACAGCAAAAGATGGTTGAGAGGAGAGCAAAGGGATCAGGAATCATCTATAGATTCATCTGTCGCACCAGCAGCTGGACAAACCGACAAACTCCTGGTCTTCCTGAGAAAATAGTACCAATACAGCAACTCACTTGATGCTTTCTCCAAATCAAAAGTACCATTGCTACAACATTAGAATTTATTTTCCTACACTGCCGTACACTGCGTTATCTATGCACACATCAGACAGATAAGAAATTAAAGCAAAATAATTCAAAGTGTTTTTATGCTGAATGTAAAGTGTGTTTTGGAGGCGACACATTTGCTAGAATTTGCATTTATAATGGCGAATCTACGTCAAGGAGCAGCAGTTCTGTTGGCTCATGGTGGAACCTGACCGTACTGACACAATGCATGCTGGGATTTACTGTCTTTTGTGTCATTTGTGTGCTTGTTTTACACCACATGAACCACCATTCCATTAAATATGTTGCATTAAAAATGTTCACCATAGCTCAGAGTGACATATGACATGTTAATTAAAAACACACACTCACACTCCAGAATGTCCCACTTGTCCACAGTTTATCAGCGGCTTCATTGCTTGAGCTAACAGTTCATAGTCATAGCATTTCACACGCTGTCAGAGTTGCAAGGAAGCCTTATATGGCCTCTTTCACATAATCACGTGTGTGAGTATGTGTGTACACACTCCGCCCACAGTCCCTCAGTGTGGATTAGAACTTCTTTGAGCCAACATGCATTATGTGAAAACAAGAGGGGACGCTTCTCCTGCTGCCCACACTTTAACAAGAAGAGGGAGCGAGAAGCTCCGTCCTCCCTCCTCCTTTATTCTTTATCATCTCTGCCAGATTCAAAATGAAGAAACAACATATTTTAACTTCCGCTTATAGAAGGAGAAAGAGTAAGACAGGAGATGGCCAAGTAGACGCCACAAAGCAAAGAGGCTTTTCACTCTTCGCTGTCTTTGGCACCATTTTCGTAGGAATAGAAGGGAACAAACTAGAAGCCATTTTTAAAAATAGAAATAGTAACCTCGTCTGGGTGTTTCCATACAAAAATCTATGTACAGTGCGTCTTAACAATGTCCAAAGCATATAAGTCACATATAAGTAGATATAGTGTATATGTACCACCTATGTTTCAAAATGTAGCAAATGGCTGTTTTCATAAGTCACATATATACACATGTGTAATATTGTGCATATATACTATATACTGTACATATATACGGTATGTATACATGCTAAAGATCACAGTTGTTGTTTAAAATATACATACCTGTAGTAGGTAATGTGTAACCACATTTTCACAATACTTAGTGTAATCATATTAACATTCCGTATCTCAAATATATCTTTATACGTTTTTGTTATGGGTACAATTCACACTGTATATTCAAACAACACCTATTTGAAACACATGTAACATACAATACATGCTGTAAGTAATATCATATAGTCTAGTGTAGTTTAATGTATGTGAAAATCTGATATTTGATCAAACTATTTCTAAACAAATACAGTAAACATGTATAGACTCAGCAAGAAATCAAATGTATTAAATTAAATTAAGTGTTGATCTTTATAAACACTAAATGAATGCTGTGTATGAGACGTAGCTCCTCCACGGCTACACCTGTTTCCGGTTCTGCTGGCTCAGTCGACTTGTTCCCGCTGGATGAAAGAGCAGGACCCTGGTGTGGAGTTGCCGAACCATCTGAAGCTGCCAGATGGCATAGTGGCACAGAGGAAGCTGGGGCCTGCTGCTTAGCTCTGCAGGGGCGCGACAACCATCGCACACTGAGCACGAGTGTGTGTGTGTACAGTCAATACAGATGATTAGCTGCAGCAGAATCCCTTGAAGCCTTCTCGTCGTGTGCACGCAAACACACAATAACCTGCACCACCATCACACGCACCAACATTTTCTCTTTGGAAACCCGTTCACAATCTGGCAAACACTTTTGCTGATGAGTGCACACACACACACTTCATGTCAAAATCGGCTTGAATGGTTTACGATTCTCTGTGCCTCTAAATAACACCAGGATCAGCTATTGAAATCCCATGTTGTGTTCCCACTGTGTAGCTCAGATCATGTGGTTCACCATCATCATCACAGGAGAAATGTGTGCGTTTTGCCGCTGCCCATGAATTGGCGGTGCATCACCCGGCTGCCAGTGGGCGTCCATGCACTTGTTTTTATGCACATTTTCAGAAAAAAGTTCAAAATATAGGCTTGGTTGGACAAGTTGGTGTATGGTTTTCCATGGTTTGGGTTAGGGTTAGTTCTGTTCTCTTGATATATAAATGATCCGAGTCTGTTTGGGATGTCCTGTTACAACAAAAATGAAGGTAAGAAACTGTATGCATATAATATTGGTCCAGTAAAATATTGGTCCAGTAAAGACCCCCGATAAAAAGATACATGTTTAGGAGAGTTTCTGTACATAATTTTAACAGATTATAGATTTATACAAGGTGTCTATGTTTGCATTGCAGAGAAAAGGTGAGTGAATGGTCCTAGTTCCTGAATTGATCAGAAAATAAATCAATCAAAACAATCAAGCAAATATATCAGACATGCCCGGGTTCCATGCAGCTTCTTAAATGTATTTGCTGCTTTTCTGTGTTTTGTATCATTGCGCGTTGAATGTCTTAACGTTTTGGATTGCTGGTTGGACAAAACAAGACATTTAGAGACCTAATTCTGGGTTCTTATAAAACATATTATACAATTATGAAAATAACCACCAGTTAACGCCCGACTTCCAGGAAGCCATTTGTGAGAAATAAAAGAGCGTCGTGTCTGTACGGGTGAAAACCAGAGAGAGGATCATGCAGCAGGTGGTGAACTGGAGAGCAAGAGGGTTAACAAACAGGAGAGGATTTAAAAGATCTCTCAGATTCCTCAGGGGAGGGATTGTGTAAAGCCGGAGATCACTTCCTCAGAAGCATAGCTGCATGGACAGAGCTGCGGAAGGAGGAAGCAGGCGGGGAACAAGATGTCGACATAAACACCTCTGCAGTTCCTTTGAAGCTTATCTGTGTCTTACTTTTCATTTTTAGAGCTTTGCCTCCCATCGCACACCTGCGAAAGCTGTCACCACTGTATTCAAATCTACTTCGCTCTGAGGGATCTAGTGACAAAACAGAAGTACACAACACTAATTTATTCACTGTATATGTGTACTTCAAAACTGAATAAATCACTAAGTTGCTGTGAGAAAGAACGAGAGCGTATTCATCGTCTGGTGCTTTCAGGCTCCATTCAGCTTTTTCAGTTCAAACAAAAGTCCAGAGGCCACTCAGTTCTCCTCCTGACTGTCTCATTACTCTCATTACAATGACACACCAAAGAGGAATACACTAAATAGCAGTTCCATTCATATTTTTAGCTTCACAAATGGTGTCTTGGCTACAATTTGCAGCACAGTGGTGGGACTTTCAATGCTTGCATAACGACAGGCAACGTATTTCCCGCAGCCTACTGTGGCTCCATATTGAATGCTGGGAGTTGGCATCAGTGTGCGCTGCCATAAACCTCCATCAAAACATGAAGATTAAAAAATGTCATTGCTGCTGCTGGGCTGAATCAATGCTATGATCGTCTACGGGTAAGCACTGATATATAGATCACCTGTAGTTATGAGAGTAGTCAGCTTTTATTAAAAGGATGTCTAAAGATGTCTTATTTTCTGAGCATTTTCACGTATAAATGATAGTATACTGAAGAGAAGCAGACGGGAAATATGAGGAGAGAAAGGCCGGGATGACATGCAGCATAGGTCTGTAAGACATGCGGATGACATCTACAGCTGTCATCTTTGGGTCGGCAGATATCTAGAGGCTGATAGAAGTCAAGTCAGGTCAAGTTTATTTATATAGCACATTTCATATGCCATGCGTGGGCTCAGTGTGCTTCAGGAAACACAGAATGATGCATGGCAAGGCAGAGACAAAAAAAAACATGTGACACAAGAGGGTCAATAAAACAATAAAAATAGCCTGAAAATATAAAAGGTATAAAAGATCTCAAAAGGGAACATCTCATTGCCTGTAAAATAAAACTTAATCCAAGTCAAGATCATAAAATAAGTAAATAAAAGTAAAGTAGGATAATAAAACCTGAATAAGAGTTTGTGCAAACAGATACGTTTTTAGTCTGCTTTTACTACGAGACACAGTTCAGGCCGACCTCAGCTCCTCCTCCTCCTCCTCCTGAGGAAGAGAACTCCATAACGTGAATTTGTTCTAGGAATAATGAGGAGGCATGTTTGCTGTATATTCCTTGACAGGCAAGCCAGACAAAAACAGCAGCCCCAGTGCAGTGGCTCGGCAGGCCTTCCTCTTTCAGTGCTATGAGATGAGCTTAACCACTGGAACTAATACTGGGTCCATTAGCACCGGACTCACTAAGAGCTGAGGATGGCTGTCACATAATCACTGGCAGAGAGAGGCAGAGAGAGCGAGAGAGAGAGAGGCCAAATGGCTGGCTGAGTTGGGATGTTATCATTATTTTCTGTAATGCAGGTGAATTTAGCTCTCCTGGACTGAATACACTTTGGCCAGAAAGCAATCATGCACTGAATTTAGCCTGTGAAGAGAACAAAACAGTCTCCTGAGGCGAGAAGATTTTCAATTTTTCAAATCCTATCCAAGTGTTGAAGAATAGTTCCTCTGTCAGAGAAAAGCAGGAAGCCAAATCAATCTGTCAGCAGCTGACATGACCGCCATAGTCCGCGAGTAGGACACACTTCCTTTCTAACTGAGCAATCTCCTGAAAACTTTGACACAAGGGTCTACAGAGGATGCATTAACATAATAACCACCAACTATTCAACTCCCCTTTGTACCACACCCTCATTTACCTTTAACACTGGTCAGCGCAGTCACCATGACCCCGTCATCTCATCAAGCCTACAGTCTTCTCAAGGCCAAAACATGTAGTATTATCTAAGGACCTAAATGCACCTGCTAAAGACCCAAAGGCCAGCAGATGCCATCTTTTGGTCTGCAGATGACCTAAAACCTAATCCGGGGACCTAAAGATATTGTTTTTAGATGTCTCCTGATGATGGAAAGACCTCATCTGAATAGCTTGAGTTCCATTTTATGGTATAAAGGCATCGAAACACAAACAGCAGTTTTTAGGTCCACAGTGGTGCACTGAGATCTAGAGACCCAACGACACCGCAGTTGACATATTTAACTGCTAAAAGGAACTGCAGTGTTTGCATGCACCAACACTTAGACACTTTAGACCCGCTTTCATTTAGTTCATGCAAACAGTAAAAATCCAGAGAGCCAAAGCGCTGCTCAGTATAAATTCACAGCACCTACATACAACGATGCATTAGGTGCAGGGGAGTGAACAGCAGCCTCTTGGCGAGACGAGAGCTGCAGAGTGGAATGGTCTGGAAGGCCGCTGTGATGTCTGAGGAGCTGGGAACAGTCAGTCATCTGTGAGGATTGTCCCTGTGGTCTGACAGTTTTCATGCACTCACAGGGCCAGCGACTGCGCCTTGGCAGTTTCAATTCATCAGTCCATCAGTCAATTTGCATTTCCTTACCAGGAAGCACTGCTTTCTGCCGCCCGAGGCACCGGAGGCAGTTCCCCTAATAGCAAAATAAATGTTTTGACATTAGCTTTCATGGGGCCTGATGATGTTCGAAAGTGGAGGCCGGGAATTGTTTTTCTGAAGAAATCAAAAACAATACACCCACTACTTGACACCTCTTCGTCGCTGTTCTCTCAATCACAGCGATGCTACATAGATACAGCGCGGAACACACGTAGTGCTCTGCATCGTGGGCATTGTCAGGAACTCCCACAAGTCGACAACTTTTATCGACTACGACGCTAAACAAAGAGAATCCATGAGGTCGTCTTGGAGAAGAGTTCTGCGAGCAGTGATTAAATCCTAACGAAGCCCACTGCTTTCCTCAGCCACAAACACACTTGAGTGTGTGTACACATGCTGTAATGCTCTCCCTCGAAGACTGTATTTCCCACAAACATGAAGGAGCTCTCATTGCCCTGTTAACGCCGCACTGCAGATTAAGAGCGCGTGGGCAGCACTTATGAAGCCTCCTTATCAGCTAGATGAGGTGCTCTCCGAGCTCTCCCCCACATCATCAGTGTAACGCTCATTAAATCTATTAGCATAACAAACAATAGCCAGTGGTTGTAACTCCCCTGCACAAACACCAAGACTTTGAACCTCATGACGTGATCGGGCTCGCAGCTGTTAAGCAGCAGTTCATCAGGGCTTTGGCGCTGCAAGGTGTGTTTCTGGATGAGTGAAAAATGTATTTCTAGCTGTTTGTACATGTACTCACGTGTAGCATGTAACAATTTAACACGAGGAAAATGATCAACTTGCAATATTGCAACTGTGACGGCCCGAAGGTGCACAGGCACCAGAAATGTGTCACAGATGGTGAGTTCCATTCCAAAATACATTATCCATATGCTGCCTTTGTGCTGAACCGCATTTACAGGCTTTCTACAGTGGAGCAGGTGTACAGTTAAGCAAAGCTACAGGGTTAAATAGAAATGATAGAAGGCTGATTGAAATAACTCCTCAGGGATTTTTGATTAAATTTCAAATCTGATCTAGCAATTTATTTAGCTTGTTTTGAGAGGTTATGCTCGTTTGTGGCTATGTAATGCCTCAAATGAATATGTCTTCCAATCTAAACTAAATAATATTTAACTCTGTTAAACAAAGTACAAACATCTTGGTTAAGGCTGAGGCAGAAAGGTGTTCAAACAAAGGTGTTGTCCAATGATGATTGGTGTTTGTATCCGGACCCAATAGCCTCACCCAAATTTGGTGCGAGATGCTACAAATTATACAAATTATGGCCATACTGGCACATACCTTCAGACAGTCTCGTCAAAGCACATAGCTGCACACACAAAAAATTACGGAAGTGGTGTGTAAAAGGAGAAAAGAGGAGTTTTCAGATCGCTGCTGCACAGCTAGCCAATTGCTGCGTGATTAGCGGGCGCAATTGTTGGTCTCACAAAGTCACAAACATCGTCGGAGGCAGCCCCGAACCCAATTACGAGTTCAGAAAAGTGTGAGGGGGAGCGTACCAGCTCGATTCCACGTGTGATGCACACTGGGTCCCCACTCTATCTTTATGCGCCCAATCTACTTTTGCTGGAGCAGATGGCGTCTCCGTATCCTGAAATTCACTGGTGGATAAATGCCTGTATTTATTGGCTATTGACTTAAAATGTATATTTAACGAGGCAGAGAGAGCGAAAGAGATGGAGATCCACCTACTGTGTTTTAATCCAACCGAATTCACAGCATAGTTGTCCTACTTCACATATTTCCTCTTTCTGTTGTCAGACAAGGAATGAGCATAAAATGTCACCGCGGTTCATAAAATCTATGTTGAGCTGCTGATGAAATCCTTGTTTTATGAACTCCGACATCATCAGGAAAAATAACCAAAAAAGGACATCTATTATCCCTCTACTAGGAGGCAGCTGGAGAGGATGCACCAGCCACTGATTAGGCAATCAGCGATCCACCTCACAAAAAGGGCCGCAGCTCACAGAGAAAGAGGGTTGGAGATGAGGGAGACACCAACAGAGGGAAGAGAACAAACATCCGGACTGCTGAGAGATCAGCGCGCTGACGCCGTTAGACGAGCGGGAAAGAAACACCGTGGGATGCATGGGAAGGATGGCCCTCAACCCGAACCCTGGTAAAGTACTGACCAAGCAGTCCGCCAATGACGACATGGAGGCCTATCTGGATATTTTCGAACGAACAGCCAATAAAGAGAAGTGACGCCCGGGCTAGCTGGGCTGGGCTGACTTGAATGGGGAGATGCAGCGGGCCTGCCGAGACCTGGCTGTAACGGCCGTGGGGAACTATGAGGCCCTGAAGACCACTTCCAGAACCCGCTTGTCCCCTTGCCTATCATTGACGTCCCGTTCCAGAGGGTGGCCATGGACATCGTGGGTCCCTTGCCTAAATCGTGTCATGGCCATCTGTACATCCTGGTCACCCTAGACTACGCCACCCGATACCCGGAGGCCGTGCCCTTGTGGTCTGCCACCGCCAAAGCCGTGGCCCGGGAGTTGTTTCTTCTGTTCAGCCGGGTGGGGATCGCCCAGGAGCTTCTCACAGACCAGGGGACCTGTTTTATGTCCAACATGATGAGGGACATGTGCCAAACAATGCAGGTGAGCCAGTTGAGGACCTCTGTGTACCATCCCCAAACAGATGGCCTTGTCGAGAGATTCAACAAAATGCTGAAGCAGATGTTGCACAAGGTGGTGGATGTTGATGGGCGGAACTGGGACCAGCTACTGCCGTTCATTCTCGATGCCATCAGAGAGGTGGCCCAGGCCTCCACCGGCTTCTCCCCCTTCGAGTTGCTCTACGGACGGTGGCCTGTTGGCCAAAGAGGCCAAGGAGAACACGGTGACATCATGCAGGAGCAGATGGCCAAGATCTGACTGGTTGTACACGAGCACATGCACCAGGCCCAGCAGGCCCAAAGCCATGTGTACAACCGCCGAGCCCAGCTGAGGGAATTCCAGCCGGGCAATTGGGTGCTTGTACTAATCCCCACCATCGTGTGCAAGTTCCTCTCCAAGTGGCATGGGCCCTACCAAATCGTCAAGAGGCAGGGAGAAGCAGCCCGGCCTGCCAGGTCTATCACATCAACCTTCTCAAGGCCTGGCACTATGCGGACGACACCCCCCGGATTGCCCTGGCAGTGGCGGTCCCAACGTTTTTCCCCAACGAGTGGGAAAGAAACACCGTGGGATGCCGCTCAGCATGGGCCGCTGGAGACTGGCAGCACATGGAAAGTAGAGACTCTGATGACATATGTCTGAACTTTGAAGCTGTGTGCGCTGTGACCTAATAAAGCCGTCACCTCTGTGTTAGACTTTGACTCTGCCTCTGTGTCCTTCTATGGCACACCTGTCCTAGAGGTTACACTGTGCTGTGAGATCGGACCGTACTGACATTTAAAATGCATAATAACAGAAAGTTAAAAGCAACCAAAGGTTGCTGCAAACGTATATTTCTACTTGTAAAATATGAATAATGTTAGATGGCTGAGACACCTTTGCTCCTGACAAAAGGTGGAAAAGAAAGATGAAATTCACAATTTCATAACTGATCAGTTTTTAGGCCTTTGAACAGACCACTGACTCTCATTGTTTCAGCTGCCGAATGAATACTGTCCACAAACTCTCAAATAAGCACTTAACTGGTACCTGAACATGGACTGCTAGCAAGCTTGAAATCCTTCCAATTTTGAAACTGTTTCCACACGTTAACTCCTTTCTAATCCTGAGCTGTTATTGTTCCTTCAAATGTAACTCTTAGATGAAACTTCTCTGATCAAAAATAGGAAAGAAGCAAGGCTTGCAGACACTGCCCCAGTGTTCACCTGTTCAGTTTTAATAACAGCTCTGTGCTGTTGCTTTGTTATCGTCCCGTTCAGGAGGGCCGCACCCGAGGCCACAAAAGACGTCTCATATTCTGCTGGGGCATTCTTCTCACATAGCTGCTAATGAAACACCAGCGAGCGTAGAGGCTTACAGAGCTACTTTACCCAGGAATCAACTCAGCCATGCCTGTTCACTGAGGGGGCGATGGTACCTGCATTAACTTTCTGTCTCATTGTTGCAGCAGAAATCCCTGAATGCAACCTCAAATATGATATTTAATGCAATTCCGCTCCATTTTTTTTTGTAACGGATCAGACATTTATAGATGATGGTGTTGGAGATAGAAGCAGGTGCTTTGTGTACTTTTGTGCACCTGTGTGGGTTTTCTTTTTTTCAAATGCAAATGCTAATGACTGTATCCATGCAAGTGAAGTTATGAGCTTAAAGTGCTGCATGATCTGACGAGGATTAGCAGGACAGAGCAAGTAGGAGGTGACAAGAAGCTGCAGCCAATGTCCCTGGAAGCTTGAGTGAGAGAGAACACACACTGCTCAGTGATGTTTGTGTTCATGTCATATCGACCTCACTCAGTTTCCAACTGTGACCGTGAGGAAGAGAAGAAAGCACAAATTGACTGCAAATGACTGGTCCATCCATGAAGTGCTGCCTTCCTTTTATTCTTTTAGTTTTTAGTGTTTTCATGAAACATTCAGTGTCTTTCACAGGCCTGGACCACAGACTGTACGTAAAGATGGACGGCACGTCTCCACTTCCTCCTATTGTGCATAAATGAAGCCAAAATATTCTGGATACAGGAGCTGCCATCTTGCGCTGGTGATGTCATTTGGGGCCAGAGTCTGCGCAGTAGTGGAGCGTCATACCATCAAGTAATCAGAAAATACTACCTAAAATGACAGAAAGCATATATTGTGACTAGTGCTCTTGTTGCTGAGCTGACTTACTTTCCTCCCCCAACACATTTGTACTGTTGACCCTGTGTTAACCTATATGACTAATGAAGTAGAAAACTGAAACGAAAATAATCCGCTAACATGGAGGGGGCAGGAGTTTTATGACCTTTACTGCAGCCGGCCACCAGGGGGCGAGCCAGATGATGGCCATCATAATATACAGTCTATGGCCTGGACACACCAGACAGGCGTGCATCTCCTCATGAAGTAGATGGTGCTAGACGCTCACCTGGCTAGTAAACCATCAACACGCTAGCCAGCTGGGAACATGCCAGTCAGTCACAGTAGCTCTCCATGCTAGCTGCCTGCCGGCTTGTGATACACCATTAAAATAATGCTGGGGTAACTGTGTCGAAATTTTACGTATGTTGGTTGGTTGGTCTGTCCAACTGTTATGAGCAAAACATCTGGACAACATATGTGTCCATACCAAATGTCAGATTACCAAGACATTTGGTATGGATGTCTATGATCCCCAGAGGATGAACCCTTTCCATGTTGAACACTCCATGAAGTGTCTTGTTCTGCCACAATCAAGACAAAATGCTACCTTTTGCTCACAGGTTGTCAAATACACTAACTGGCAAGACTCAGCACATTCCTGCTCCCAAGGACATAAATGTTTTCATTTTAAAGCATAATTCTGTTTCTGTAATTGTACTGGAAGTGGACTTGGCTGATATTGGAAGTTGATCGAAACTCTACATACGAATCTTGTGTTTGGCTGCCACCAAAACAATGTATATGGGGTGCCGAATGTAAAAGTTCAGTTACAGTTTTTTTGCTGATTTATTTTGAACATTTAGCTCACTTTCCTCACATTTAGATCACTTTCCTCACATTTGAGACAGAAAACTTGTAAAAAGGTTA
>JAVQJF010084116.1:0-15554 GCA_036023855.1 Gadopsis marmoratus | reverse complement strand
GGGGGGGGGGGGGCGCGGTTTAGGGTGGCCCCCCCCGGTGCCGCGCCCGCCCCGCGCCCGGCCGCGCGGCGCCGGCGCCGCGGCGCCCCGGCGGGGGGGGGGGGGGGGGGGGGCGGAGGGACAGTGGGGGGACACAGATAACCGAGCCCCCCCCCCCCCTTCCTTCGCCCGCTGTGGGTGGTTGGTTCTGGTGATGATGAACGGGGACGCGGCTCAGCACCAGGTCCCTGCTGTCAAGGCTCTCCGCAGGACGAGACACAGAGAGGAAGTGTCACTCTCGACGGGCCTGCTGGGCCAACCTGGACTCTGCTGAGTCCTGCTGCTCGAGTCTTCACAACAAATCAAACACCATAACACCCACCCTTCCCCCGAACACACACACACACACACACACACACACACACACACAGCTAGGCCTCCACCACTGTCTGGAAGAATGCATCAGAAATAATAAGCAGACTGTTAAACATACTGTATCTGAACGTCTGAGTGTGTGTGTTAAGCATTTGGGCGCATGTGGACTGATTTTTAGGGATATTCAACTCGGCTCTCCTTGGAAGAGAGACTAGTCCTTGGGCTGCGGTTGTACGTGGGCGCTGCAGACTCTCCTCTGTCCTCCACCCTCCCCTGTCCACAGCCCTCTCCACAGGCTTGTTTCCCCTCACAATGAGAGGTGACAGTGAACAGTGGAACTCGTCAGTGTGAATAACACGCAGTCATGCTTGGTGAGACCCTCTGGTGGAGCGCGACACACGCACTTGCACACAACTGAGGCTCAAGGGCCTGGCGGTAGGCACGCTGTCAGCCTCAGTGTGATGCCTTCCATTACAGCTTAACTGGGGACAAATTGAGCAATTTGATGGGGGTAAATTTGACATGTTTGCCCGTCTGACCCGCGTTTGTTGTACAGTCACTTCCCACTGCTCCATGGGGTAAAAACAGCGAGCTACATGAGATACATGAGTTCTTAATGAATGCAATCAACATAACGCATGGGCCTGGATCATAACGAAGGTCAGAGTGACATTTTGGAAGTTTACAAACTCAGCTGAGCTCACATTACTGTACCATCAGGTCTGTTGCAGCCGTGTGTCCCTCAGTGTTATGCTATTCTTTCAAGTCTTGCAGTGTCCTTCAGCGGCACCTTATAAGAGCAGTCCATAACACAACCAGTGGTCAGGCTTAATTTACCCACTTTCTCTTTCCACTGCCCCATCAGCATATAGTATCACATAACTGCTAATGGGCTAATGGAGGAAGGAGGGGGGTGGGGAGAGGGAGAGGGAGCGGGAGGAAGACAGCGATAGTTAGGGAAATGGAGCTCAGGTTCATCCAAACATTTAATAACTTATCCAATCTTGAGCGTTCACCTCTTCCTGGGCTAATTATATCATTTAACTTGCCTGGGAGAGGGGGCCAGCGCGGACCCTCCGTCTTACAGTGTCATCACATAATTATGACTTATGCCAGCGCGGCCTAGCAAGCCGGATGAAGTCAGCTTGCCATAAATTTTAATGATCACTTAGACAATACGAACATTCGCAGAGGCTTCCACAGCATTAGCAGGGTAATATGGACGTCGCGGCGAGACGCTGAAGTGTGGAAACAGATGGAGAAGAGGGAGGTGAAAGGAGAGGAGAGTGGACGCCACAGGAAGTGGAGGGAGGAGATGTTTGTGTGACATGTTTGGGGGAAGGTGAGTTTAGACTGGGCAGACGCAGCCTCTTGATTGTTTGGGATCAGATTCTGTGGTCACTGGGCTGCTAGGAGGCCAACGTCAGGCCTGTCAGAGGGCTAAACACCCGAGTATAGTCTGCTTCCATGGAAAAACAGCAGCTGACACTCAATGCTTGCGGGCCAACCGCTCACCTCATTCTACGAATGAAACGCTCTGGACAGAGGGGGAGAAAGCCTGGCACGCCCGATGTGGAAAGTTATTGCTTTGTTCCTCAGTGCAGCAGAAGTTTCTAATAACTTTCAAAAGTTGGGAATTAAAAGAGAACAGGCTATAATGGTGGGAAAATAGATGGGGCATAATGAAAAGGGCTGACTGTCTTTTTTAATAGCTGTAAAATGGCTAATTAGCCCTCTATGATTGATCATTGTGAGAGCACGCATTGGGAGGTTTGAGTCTCCTGGGCTTTAATAGTTTTCTGGTAAAATAATTTTACATTTCTGGTGTAATTAAAGAAATGTTCTGTGACCTCTGTGACCTTTGAGTGTGTTATGTGGAAATGTTTTTACAAGTCAGCTAGGGCTCGACTAATGTTGTGTCAATAAATATGACATGTCTTTATAAGAAAATGTAGCTTAGCATTAAAAGTGTAGGAGTGTAAACCTATACTACCAGAATAAGGAATATTGATTTCAAGATGCAGGTGGCCTCCTCTAGATAGTCTGCACTTATGAAAAAAAAGGAGAGCAGTCAGAGAGAATCTGATCTCCCTTGCACTTAATATTAATGTCTGTTTTGTGGCTATCCCGTTTCAGGAGGACCCAGCTCCTGCGGCGGAGCGATTGAATGACAGAGATTACCTGTTTGGAAAGCCCCACGAGACGGCTGATTGATAATGCATGACACAAAAATGTTTTTGTTTACTCACAGATATGGCTTTGAGCCGGGTTTCAGTTTCTCGTTTTTTCTCTAGAAACCCGATTCACTGGACTGAAGTGGATCGAGGGGAGAGTCACGGGTCAGGAGGTCTCGACTGTGGCTTCTGGCTCCATAGGTATATGCGTACCTTCTCAACCCTGGGTCATCCACATTATATTTCATCCCATTCGGCCTGTGTTGTCCTAAAGGGGATATAACATGAAAACATAATCTCACACCACAATTCCATTCCTTCAGCAGCATTAGATTAGATTGAAACTTCCCTGCACACTTTCCTGGGGCTGTCAAATGAGCTGTCTGTCATGTGTCAGAGCCGGCCCTGCTCATCTGCTCTAATACATCACACAGCCTTTTATATGGATCAGTATGAGTCGGACTCTCTGCACAAATGCCAGCAGCTCCTCTGCTGGGATGTGGGGTGATTGATAACATTTCCCCAGCTCTTCACACTCATGCCCATTTGTATAGTTGGTTGGAGAAGGGCCCCTGGTGTCCGTTGACATCTACAGTGCACATCACCGCCTCGAAGAGAACATGACATCAGCCTTGGAAACGCAGCAACTCGCTCTGATACATGCCAGAAATGGGCAGCTTTTCATTCATAAAGTACAGTGTGACAGCCATTGATAGATCACTTGTACTACACACTGATATTTGTATTTCCTGACCAATGAAAGCAATACGGGAAGCTGGCACAGGTGCCACTTGAAATTAAAGACATCAGCTACAAATCAACTATTAAACCTTCATATTACCATAGTTGATAAATGTTTATTGATCATTAGTGTGTCCACACAGTTTTAATGCTTTAGAAATCCTCAGCCGCTGACTCTAGTCTTGAGAGGTGAGATCCCCCGAGGGGAATCCTGGGCCTGTTTTTGTGTACCATCATATTGGCATATTGGCCGAGCTAATAGCCACTTGGCACATAGACAGCTATCCATCCCAATCTTAGCTTCACTAATCCAATCGAGGCAACCTGCTTGGCAAGAGAGAGACTCATCTGTCTTTACTGTTCATTAATAGGGGCTCCTCCTCGAGCTCTTAGCCCATTCACATTCCTTCGGATTGGACCGAAAGCAAACCCCATCACTGAAACACTGGATCTGTGCTGGAAAGGGGGTGGGGTGGCAGGGGGATATATAATCACTTCTGAGATACATAATCACTGCTGTGTGGGCTACAGTATCAGAAAATATGAAACCTCCCTAAGGATTGAGCTATATATTTTCACAGACAGTATAAAAACACTTGCCTATGCAGGTATGTGCTTCAGCTCAATATCATGACGACCATGCTTAGTTTATTGTTTGTTTCAAGCCCGTCTCACTCTGTCCTGAGTAAAGAGCCTTCTTGAGATTGTTTTTTTTTTTTTCTTTCCATGGCAGGGCTCTATGTCTAGCGGTGGAATGATAATAATGTTTCTAATCTTGTTACATTGCACACAGAATTGTCTTCCATGTTAATGATGGACCGGCCCCCTCCCTGCTCCACTCGGATGCTTACTTTCAATTTGTGTACTGTCATCTCCCCGCCACGCAGTTTGAATTGATGCACCCTCTTCCTTTTAATTAAATCAAAAAAACAGCCGGGGGTCCAGGCAGGTGGGGGACCTGCTCCCATATACAGCCATCACAAAGACCTGGCTGACTCCAGGACGAATCGTGGGTTGCTCCTGCTCGTCTTTCTGTCTTACTGTGTGTTGTTTGTGCAGCCAAGTTATCGCATGTATGATATTGATACCAGATATAATTTATAAGCACATAAAGAACGCCAATGAAGTAAAATAATCTGATTTTTAAATCTTAATCAAGTGTGTGTGTGGGGATTCCAAGAAAAACTATTTTCTTTTGGGTTCCACTGTAATCTAACTTTCTTATAATATTGATTTCAGTCAAAAAAGCCAGTGGACATTTTTCCTGGTAAATAAATAAATAACAATCCCAGGAATCTTTCTCAGGTAGGTTTGCCCGGGGGCAGAGCTGGAGCCAGAGTCTAAGAAATGAAAGCGTAAAATTCCCACACATTAGAAGGCGGATAATTGGATTTCCTGTGTCCTGTACGGTGGGCGGTGTGGTTCCTGCAGCTGTGACATTATTAAGGTAACATAACCTGAAGGCTGCAGTGTAGCAGCATAGGCCCCGTAAGGCCTGTCCTCCAGTTCCACATCACTGCCTGCTTGGCTATTCATCCTGTGGACCCTGCAAATGAAATTATGGGAGGAAGACCAAAGGACATTCTTTGGGAATTAATCCCATTTATGCCTAAACCCACTTCAGATTTTTATAGTGAGGCCCTCTTTAGATGTAAGGCACATTTACAATTAGACAAGGCCTTAGGAGGATTGAAAGAAAAACCGCGCATGTTGGGTTGTTTGCTGGCTAACTTGTAGACACAGACAGGAAAAAGGAAAGCTCGGAGAAAACATCATGTAGTACTGAAACTGAAAAAAACTGAAAGTTATCATTGAAACACATCTGGACCAGATAGGTGCCATTTGACCGAAGTGTCTAAATGATACCGTCATTTTAATATTACAGCAGGCACAACAACAAATGTTCAATATGTGAATATGTTTTAATTATGAGATAAATGATGAAAAATGTAAATATCATCTATACTGTTACTGAGGATCTGAAGTAATGATTTGATCTGAATACATGAAGCCAAAATTAACATACGGGTATTTTTATTTCACTGGATATCCAAATATTTATATTTTCTAGAATCATTACTAATTATTAGACAGTGGACATATTACAGACACTTACTATTATCTCTGCAGTGGAATCCCATGCAGCACTGTCTCACATGTCATGCAGTCCACCAGTTTGGTTTTTTTTTTTATATAAAAAAATATATATCATTATAAAATGCCATTTACAAATGAATACTATAATATGTTTAAGAATGGTATTGTCCATACATTTTCTTTCTTAAACATTATGCTGAAAATCCTAAATCTAAACCCACAGTCACCATTAACATCACTATAAATCACTATTGAGCAGGCTTTAGCTGCCCACAGTGACATTATAGAAGACCTGTAGAAAAATTAAGGCGATTTTTGATAGAGCAACCATATTTTAAAAATAATATGATGATGAGTGTTTAGGGTAGAAAATTAAAAAAATTTAAATGTACCATCAGTTTTTTATATACAGTGGCCAGGAGTTTGATTTGTTGCTTTGTTTTGTTCTACATGACTGACCTTTACTTTCTCTGTGGATGTTGGGGCTCCACTCAAACAGGTCCGTGTTATTTATTTATTATCTTTCTAGAAAATGTATCCAAACCTTAAAAAAATGAATGAATACTATATTTGCAGCAGTTTAGCATAGAACAAAGGCAGCCTTTATGCTACTGCAATGAAAGTGGCCTCAAAATGGGTCTAAGGAGTCGGCACAACCCTGGTCACCTGCCAAAATACCTGCAATAAAGTTGCAAAAAAAAAAAATACAAGACGCATTGTGTTTATACTTGATGCTTTCATTTTACCTCTAATACAGATGCTCCAATTGTATGACATTCTTGTTGTAATAGTCTGTTTTGCAACTCTGTTTTAACCACACAGCCGGGGAGAGAACCTGACATCAATTAGCCCCGTCTGTTTACTCTCGCGATGCATTGCAGATAAACACTGCCCCCTAGTGACGACACGGGAACACAACCGTTCACACTGAAATAATCCCAACATTGTTTTGTGGATGAAGGTCTGACGCTTTTTATTTAAACTCTTAATTTGCTTAAGTTTTATAGAGCTGTGGGACTTTATTAGCATGTGTATATAATTAACTATATAAAAAATTATTTTAATTAAATAGATGATTTGCAATTTTGTCTTCCATCATGTTTAACCATCCAGACCAAAAAGACCAATATATAGTTTCATACAGTTTGAAATTTTAATGGTTGCATATTTACGAAATTTCTCCTAACATTTAAAAAGAAAAAGCTCTTAATTTGGATTTTTCTGTAGAAAATATGATATAATATTGGTTTATATTATATCTTTTTCAATTCTGACTCTGCGTTCATATAAAATAAAGATGTATGGGTTTGTCATAAACCTGGAGATACAAAGCTGGACACACAAACACGCACACACACACTCACCATACAAATCTTAGTACAAGGGCTGGGCTGATTACAGCTCCTTCACTGTCCTCATCAAGACCAGCGCAGACCACAGTCAGAGATGAGAGGCCCCAAACACACAGTGCATAGAATAATCTGTTCAATCCACTGCACGCTGTACTTATAAACACACATACACAAACAAACACACAGACAGACACACACCGTAACACCCTCCTCAAGCAGCCCCAGAGCTCAGACAGGTCCCTGCCATTATCCCGTCCTCTACCCTAAACACGCAGTTTTAATTTCAAAGCTCTGATTAGCTGATGATTGCATGACAGCCGCCGACCAGGTTCCCTTTTCACCCGGCTCCCAGACTGCAACTCAATCATGCCCAATTAGTGGGTCCCCAAACACTCTCTCTTATTAGAGGACTCATAATCGACTCATTGTGTCCTGATTTGGCAAATAAATCACTCTGGAGGCTGCTGACTCTCTCCACCCCCCCGCCTCTCTCCCCTACTTCTCTCACCCTGTCTTTCACTGCCCACTCCTCGTCTTTTCCTTGTCCAGGGGTTCAGTGACAACGTTTTCAGGCGTGCTTTTCATCGGAGCTGACAGTTTGAGCAACGCCGGACTCCGTTTTTTTTTTTTATATTCCCCCCTGAAGAATGAAGAATAATTTAGCAGCTAAGGCAAGGCAGGCAGCATGCGGGTGTCCTTGTCCTATAAGGTTAAGAATCCATTCCATCTGAGCAAGAAAGGAGTGAATTAAAATAAATGATGGCCCGATATTTATTGCGAGTTTGTAGATGAAACCAAGTCACTCCAGTGGACCAGCGGGGCCTGAGCTGCCAGTTGCTCAGTGTAGCTGAGTGACCTCCCTACCTCTCCCTGCCTAACTGGGGAATAACACTCAATGTCACATTACTACTATCCTGCATTTGGTGTATTTATTTATATCCCTATATATATTTATATCTATAAATGCATGTGTTGGAGACATCAGGGCGAAACGTCAAATGAGATAGCAGGATGTACAGTATATGAAATTATCTGGCTGGGGGATGCTAAAAATAATAATTGTAATTTGATCGAAGGAAAGGAATTCTTGAGAAAACGGAGCTTTGGAAACACAGACAAGGAGGTCCTGAATGAGACGAGACAGGAAACATGGAGACACAAATGTCCTTCAGTATGAAGACACAAAACTCAAGGCCGCTCTGACATACACTAAATGTATTATATGGTTTAAATACACAGCCCACTGATGTTCATGTTCATGTTGCGTTTTGAAAATTTTTAAGGAAAAACCTTCACTGCAAGTGAACAGTTTGTTCTGACAATTATAAGGGCCCTCAAGTGGGAATTATCAGAAGGGCCCGGTGCAAAATTCCTTCCCAGAATTCATAGCTACATACACTTCCTCAAGACAGAGAGTGAACATGAGAGCTTTACAGACTCAGCGGGTTGACCGGCTTGGGCTTGAGCCTGGGGGCTTGCGGAGCACTAGGAGGCCTGTGATGTTGCACGCATGCAGGAAACCGGTGGACTGTGATGTAGTGGACTCAGAGTCAGAGTCACAGAGTGGCTTTAGCAACGTCCCACTGTGTCGGTGAGCTCCGTCTCCAGGCTCAAACAGCATCTCCTACAGCAGCAGATCCTGTGAAGTAACCTCGGGATGCTGCTTTCCTTTGTCCAAACCAAAACAAGCTATTTCCCCTACATCGTCTCCCCCCACCTCCACTCCACCAACGGCTGTGTGTGTGTGTTGAGTGGTCATTAGTCTCTGTTTACAGTGGAGAGAGCCTGGCCAGCTGGCATGTGACGTGTGATGTGCCGCGCTGTGGTCTACCACTGTGAGACCCCCGTGGCAGAGTCGCGGAGGCCCAGCAACCCCCTTTCCCAGGCGGGCCGCAGAGACCACGGCGAGCCCTCGGCAGATGGAGCCTCCAGCGTTTCCAGTCTCTCGTCTACAAGCAAAGAAGAGGTGGAGCGAGCGCGGGAGGTGGGACTGGCCCTGGCCCCCATCACAGATGCCAGGAGAAGGCTGAGACTCTGGCGAGGCCCTGCTGGGAGGGTGCTGGGCCGGAACAGGTGCAATCTCAGCCCCTCGATCCCCTCTGTCAGCACCTCAGTGGTGAAGCCCGCGCTCTCTTCCTGTCCTCACTCCTTCTCATTCACACACTCAAGAGGTGTTGTGGGGCTACATCCAGCCCCTCCCTCCACCCAGCAACAAATTCAGACTCCCAAAATCCCGACCGAACACAGTTCTCTTGCTGCCGTGTCTTCCCACTCAAAAGGAACAAACATTAAAAGTACCAACTTCAAAGTAGCAGAAGAAGTGTGTGTTTGTGAGCCTCAGAGGGCAAATAGTGGAGTTGTGTTGACTCAGGTGTTTTCCTCTGCTGGCCATGATAAGCTCCTCGTCTGACCTCGCCACCGCCGGGAGGCCAATACAACCACTCTCCCATCAGCCCTTGCTTTATCGCCAGTGGCTACAAGACAGAGGTTCTGCTGTATACCTGGCTGGGACGGCATCCTGCATGATGGAAAGAGTTTATGACAGAGAGGGGGCGGGTGGCGAGGCCCAACACGCCACCTTGACCCGTCCCTGCTCAGAGGACCTCGGTGAACCCCGTCCCATTGCCCCCAGCCCCACACAAGCGACCTGGCCGCTCCAACCGCCACTGAGTTATTATCATAATTTCCCGGAGAGGCATTGCAGGGCCTACACGAGTAGAGGAGCATCCGTGTTTTACAGAATGTTTTGTGTTTTATTGCCTTTAAGTCACTCATAGGCCAGTGGAGAGGGCCCACAATGATAAGAAAACCAGTCATGTGAAAAATGAAGGACCTCGCGTACGGGACTGAGAGGTGAAGAAGGGAAATAATAAAATACATGACAAATGTGGAGCTCGACTGTATTTCATGTTCAAACCCCTGTCTCGCCTCCCAATCCTCGGCTGCACTAAAAACATATGGGAAAGCGGGAAATAATAATGAATTCAGCCAATCTCACTGCTACAAAAAGAACAGAAGCCCCCCTCCCTCATCTCACGGTTTAGACTTGAAAAAAAAAACTCCCGGCTCTCTCACTTCCCCTCCCGGGTACTTTGACAACATGACGGCCGTTAAGATGCCCAGGGGCATTCCAAGCTGCCACCGCCCCAGCCATTTCATGTCCAAGCCCACCTGGGGTAAACAAAAAAGGACTTGGAGCAATAGAATATTAACTAAAAAAGAGGGGAGAAAAATAGCACTGACAAAATTGAAAATACTTTTGAACTCGTCAAACTTTAGGTCTTAAAAAACACCTCTGTCATTGTCTCTTTGGTGGAGTAATTCCCCCTCCTCTCCCGCAGCCCCCTGCGGGTTTTTAAAGGTGCAGTATATCTAATGAAAAATAAAACATCTGTTTAATCTTGCTATTTCAAAAGCAAATCCCCTTTTGATCAAAAAATGATATTGATCTGACTGCCTTAGTTGCGTGGCGAGGGTTTCTCCTTTAAACTTGAAATATCATGGAGTCTTTGTGGCAAATCAATACTGCGGCTGCTTTTTTAAAGGGCATAAGATCCATTTGAATATGGTTGATATTGTCGAGAAAGTTATGTTATAAATTAATGTGGAAACCATGATCTCGGCCGGGCTTAAAAAGGGGGACGTCTTTATTTTCTTTGCCTCTTTAAACTGCTTATAATCCTCTCATAGCCAGTTTATGGCCCCTGACTGATGCAGTGAGGGCCGGGTCAGCGACAAGGAACCTGTGACAGGCACGCGGCCCCTGGTGGAATGAACTGGTCCTAATATTCCTTGAGCTTTAGCGTGTCTGTCCTCACCCCTCACTCTGTGTCTGCGGGGCCCCGGCATTGGGCCCCAGCTATCGCCACATCTCCCCACTTTCTTTAATTACACCTCAGCATATTGCTTTTGGGCCATATGGAAGGCAGATATTGAGACCAGATAAGATGTATAAACTTCTGTCAACGCCACAGCATATTAGGTAGAGCTGGAAGGATATTATCTCTATTCTATCCTTCCAATTAGCGCCCAATATCAAAATACATTAAGACAAGCCTGTCGACGAGGAGCAGGAAAAAACATTACATTAATGGGGCTTTCGTCCGTTTTTTATTAAAATAGTATTACTTCCTAGGGTTTGTTTTCTTTGCCACAAAATGAAAAGTCATTTCCACCAAGGGACCCAATAAAAACATAGATAAATGACCCATATAAATTCAACGGCCTGAGAACTCCCTGTGCTCAGCTGGTCCACACTGACCTCGTGGCTTTACAGTGGGTCCTCAGTAACAAACTGCTGCTTTAAAAATAAATTGTGTCGATTCACACGAGAGAACTTCTTTTCCTACATAAACTCTGAGATTTGGCCATGGTGTTGCATGTGTCCCATCAAATCACAGGATTCGCAGCACTGTGACATTACTGGAACATTTTCAGTGAAATATCGGATTTCAGAACCATGCATTGGGGCAATGTGGATTTACACAGCAGTAATGGCACCATTATTTTAATAGAAAAATGTCAAGAAAAAACAAATTACACCCCCATATGAGGCATGTATCATCTGATCTGATATACACAGCATCAACATGGCCTCAGACTCACCTCCCAGTGACACCATGCTCATTTCAAACCGCCATAACCAAAAAGCTCTCTGAAAGCACAACTGTCTTCTTCACTATGCATATATTGTGGCTGTTTTGACGTGAATTTGACGTGTGTGAATTCATTGCACCCAGACAGTGAGAGGTCATTCTGAGCCTCACTGCAGCATCAGGATATACTGTACACACTGAGCGACATGGAGAGAATAAAGGAGAAGAGAGCGGCAGGATGAGGCAGTAGAGAGGTCACTTTGAGAAGCTGGATGCAAGCACATGCCAAACAGCGTCTCTGGATCTCTTTCTCTAATCCCCTCTCTGATCCACCGATGCTCAGGCCAATCATTTGAGGCCGGCCGCAACCCGTGACCACTGGGCCCTAATCTGCGTCCTCGGCCCGTCCGCAGTCCACCTCAGACAGCACCGGCCGGCTGGCAGCAAAGGAGTGGCAGGCTTAGCCTTCTCCAGAGAGACAGCTAGAGGTTGTCTCTACATGGATGGGCACTTCGCAGCTCTGCGGGGGAGGGAGGAAGGGGCAACATAGCAGCTGCTCAGGGCATATGGGCAGAATTCATTAAGTCTGGCTAAATAAGCCAATTGTGGAGGCGGTTAAAAAAAGTGTGCGTTTATATGTCTGATAGAGAAACAGAGATCACTCACTGCGTTTGAGCACTGAGCTCAAATATTCTGCCACACACGATTATTCTGAGAACAAATATGCCATGCGATAGCTTCGTCCTGAGGTATTACACTTGATGAAGTTGATTCAAGGCCCAGCAAATGAAAAAATCTGGATCTATTTGTGATAGGTAGTGATTGAGCTGTTAGATGCATACATTATATGTCCTTGAGGACTTTGCTGTGCATCTCTAAATGTCATGAGACTGCTCTCTGCCTCAGAAATAAACCTAATCACAATCTGTAAATGTTACAGCTGTTTCCCTAATAGACCTGACCTGACTTTGGAGGCCTGCATTTATATTCACACACATGAACCAAAGACAAAACTGAATGCTGATACATGCGACCAGCACGTCTTGAAGCCACAGTATACAACCCATTTCATAACTTATATCACATTCTGTGCTAATGTGTGAGAGCCAACACATCCTGTCCTGTGGCCTGCTTTGTCTGTTTAAATTCAGTATTATTGCATTGTTGTGAAGACTTTGTGTTCTTTCACTTCAAAGAGCACACACCTGACACCAGCTGCTGTCTTGTTTCCAACTTACATCCATTCCTCTTTATCCAGTAAAAGGTGTAATGTATGCTAATCCCCCAGGTGTCAATAGGAACTCTGTTCAATGCAATTGAGATAATAGTGAAGGGGTTGCTCCTATCGAGAGACCTGGAAGATAAAGTCAATGGCACAGTCAATAACAATAAGGTTGTAGGCTTTAATGAGGAATGTTAATTTGAACACAATCAACTGGATTTCAGCTTAGCTGATTATCAACCTTGGACTTGTATGGGGTGTTGATAATGCTGACAGTACAGCGAGGGCATTTTTATCAGTGACAGCTTTTTCAGATGAGAGTTTCAAACTAAATCAGTTTGCCTTTTGGCTGTTAAAAACTAAAACAAAAAAGGGTGAAATTCCAAAAACCTCAACAAAGACAGGGTAAGACAACACTGCAGTGAACTTTATTTAGAAAATACCAAAAACACTGTATACACACACATTACAAAATATACATTCTGTATAACAAACTGTGATTAAAGTTACTATAACCAAAGTCACTGGCCCTTCTGTGTAATGGACATTCACCCAGTTCCCACTGGAGCCATTTAAAGTCCCACTCCAAACCTCCTCCTCATGTTACAGGCAACACGGCCTGATCCTCACTCTCTCCTTGATCCCATTCCATCAGCAGCTCTGAGGACACCTCTGTAAACAGATGATCCCAGTTCCAGCTCACATCATCCTGCAGAACAAAAGGGAGACAGAAGAGGGGGAGAAAAGAAGAATTAGAGAGGCAGACGGAGACATACCAAGAAAGAGAGCATAGGGAACAGAGGGAGCAAAGAGAGGAGAATGGGGAAGGAGAGCAGAGGGTGTTAATGTACACATCATAAATCTTGATTACCTGGGAGACAGAGTGGCAACCTCCCCTGGTGCCCTAGAAACAGCTGGACAGGCCTTAGCTGGGAGCTCACAAGCTATATTTACTAAAAACTCACTCACCTCTTTCACCTCCTGCTCTGGCGCTAAAACCTTAGTGAGGAGCTTCAAGTCAATCTCTCCATCCTGAAGAAAGATTGCAGTAAAATTCCCTTAGCTTGCACAAACAGAGGTGACGTTGGTTGCAAAATTAAATGGACCACCTTGACGAGAGGAGAGGTAGGAATATCAAAGAGACATAAAAATAAATGTCCTTGACTTACTAAGGTCTGGAACGCAGAATAATACTTCAGATCATTGTCCAGATCTCTGTAGGTCATTACCCGGTTCACCTGGATGCTAGAAGAGTGACAGAAAGTCAGAATAGGCATCCGATACACTGACAGACTTGTATTTGAATCAGGACTACACGTCACAGAACAATAAGGGCCAGCTTTCACACTGCATGCAAACCAAGACTGAGAAGTGGTTTTGTAGAAGTTTGAAGTTAGTGCACAATGAAGCTCCAAGACTTCAAGCAAAGACCACGGAGAGCAGGAGATGGTTGCCAAGTGGTAAACGTTTCAAATTGAAACCCAGCTGCTTATCTGTGGGTTGGAATTAAGTGGGGGGGGCTCTCAAAGTGGCCGGGGCCTAGCAGTGCATGCCAGTCCTACTTACTGCACATTACACGCTACATTGCTCCCGCAATGAGTTCAATGTGGATATTATCTCGCACAGAGAGCAAGCCCCAGCCTAATAACCTCCACCGCTGTCATAGCCCTGCTACATATTCGACACATGTCGGCATGTCTCTCACTGCCCTGTAAATCAAAGGGCCCGGTTAGTCGGGACCCTGGTAACAGAGTTGCATAAATCACACCCAACTGTTATTTCTCCATTTCAGCCCGATAAAGCAAGACACTCTGCAATGGCACAAGTGGAGGACAGGTAACCATCAAAGTCACCAGAGCAGGCAACTGATCTAGAGCCCCGTGCACGGACAGAGGTTAACCATCATACAGTGGTATGGGAACATGCTGAAAGAGAGAGAGTGTGTGTGTGTGTGTGTGTGTGTGTATGTGTGTGTATGTGTGTGTGTGTGTGTGTGTGTGTGCATGTGTGATAAGGATGAACTTCTAAGCATTCAAGGTGTTTAGTTCTGTACCTTGGTGGAGCTGCTATTTGCATGGTGAGATCTTCTTCCTGTACTTCTTCAAGGTCTGGAATCACTGGAATATCTGAAAACCAAAAAGCAGAGAGCATAACATTTTAAAGACTGATTACATTTAAAAAAAAATCAAAATTTGAGAAAATCTGAATAGCAGCCAAATGACAGAATCATTAATGAAGAATACAGTAAATCCCCTGAGTACGGCTGCTAGAAGTGTGCATTTGTGTGAGTATGTGTATGTCCTCCCCTTCCTCTCTCTAGCTACATCCTCATAAGAGCTGCCCTGTCACAATAGCCATGCGTCCATGAATATTCAGGAGGCGAGGCAGCAGCTCTTCCTGCTGTGAGTGAGGCGCTGGCCAGGGGCTCCCCAGAAAGCACCCCCTGCTACCTTAGCATTTGGGCCCTGTCAGCGGCGCCCACCCCCAGGACCTGCAGTGGCCGGTAGGCCGACCTCCATGTCCACTCTGCCACTCCGACTGGGGCGGCATCCAGCCATGTGCAAGAGTATTTGCTTGCGGGCCCATCTGTGTGGGGTCGGAAGTCACAGTGCGGCCTGGCAGGGGCTGTAGTGCCAGGAGCCGCCAACCCGCTGCTTAAACAGTGGGAACCCACTTTAATTGGCAAAACGCAACAGGACAGAGGATGGCTCCACTCCCAAGAAGGACAGGGCAAACTTTCACAGCATTTTTCAGATGGACATTTGTTAGGAAATAATGAATGAAGAGAGAGATTGAAATCTGTACTTTCTTGTGTGATGACATTTATCATCAAAAGGTTACCGTATGGCTAAAGAAGAATGTAGGGCACAACAATCAAAGCCTAAGTTTTATCATGTCAAGAAAACACATTTATGTGGAGTTCAGACAACTGCCAAAACCTTCACTGGCTTCCAATCTACTATGTGTTAACATTGGGTGTGATGTAGCTTGTCTGAACAATTTTTTTCTGGGGTGGGGG